>CM077148.1:175536401-175656401 GCA_039583875.1 Platanthera guangdongensis
CTCGGTCCGTGGCGTTTCTCTGAGGGTAGTAGGTGTGATGTCTCCCTTTCTAGGACCCCGGACTCCACAGGGACCAAGTTTTTTGGTTTCAACACTTTGGGTGCGTAGTGAGCGTGGAGGTACAACTTCCAGAGGCAGGCCCAAGACAACTCTTGCCCCCTCCGCAACAAGCCTTGGTGATAGGAGGGGGGAGAGGTAACAGGAGAGAGCGCCCAACCCGCCGAAAGAGGGGAGAAGGAGCATTGCTGTACTGTGACTTCCACAGGTGGAACGGGCACGCCACGGCTACCTGCCCGAGTTCCTGGAAGTGAGGGGGGTGAGAGGCCCTGCCCAGCTGCAGCCGCCGGTGCGGGTGGAAGAGGTTCTACCCAGAGAAGGGGGTGATGATATATGCGAGGACGGATCGACGTGGGAACTCGAGTTGGTATAGGAGTGATCCACGGTGGAGTAGGGGTTGAGGCCACTCGGAAGGCTAGCCTCCATGTCATGTACCGAAGGAGCGTCGCCTCAACCTCCCAGACCCCGCCCCCAGAGGAAAAGATCACCTTCTCGGTTAAGGACCTGCCAGATCATGAGGATCCATTCTGCGATGCGCTGGTCATCCAGACGGCCATCGAAGGCTACACGTCTCCTGGATCTTGGTTGACAACGGAAGCTCCGTCAACGTCATTTTCAAGAAGCGTTTGACGAGTTGAAGGTAGAGCCAAGGAGGGTGTTGGCCTCAGATGGACCCCTATTCGGATTCTCAGGGGAGAGGAAGGAGGTCGAGGGTGGAGTGGGCTCCAAGTAAAATTGGGAGGAGTCTCGAGGAACTGCCGGTTCGTCATTGTTGACGTCCAAGCAGCTACAACGCCATCTTCGGAAGACCCCTCATCAGCGCCTTCCGTTGTGTGTCGTCCTCATTCCACCAATGCCTCAAGTTCAGCTCAGGAGGGATCCAGGTCAGAGTCAAGGGGAGACTCCAGGGTGGCAAGGCAATGCTACGGTCACGGTCGTCACACCATCTCTTGGTTTGGACAAGGCAGGGAGATGAAAAAGATCATGGAGAGCCTGAGCAGGATGGAGGTGTCCGGCGAGCAGGAAGCGGATGGGGGACCAACCGGGCCCAGACCCCTGAGGAAGCCTCACCCCGGCAGGGTCCTGTATGTATCTTACCTTGTAATGAGTCTAACCCGACCAACTGAGCCGGGGGGATCATGTAACCCATCTTATTTTCCCGTTTGAGGATGTAGGATTTGTTAAGGTTTGATTGTGTAGCCAAGTCCTTTGCTCGATGACGATTCCGCCGCCAGGCTCCCACTAGCTGGCTGGGTAGGTTGATCTCTCGTGGTAGCCCAAGTCCTTTGCTCCGATGACGATTCCGCCGCCAGGCTCCCACTAGTGGCTGGGTAGGTGATCTCTCGTGGTAGCCCAAGTCCTTTGCTCCGATGACGATTCCGCCGCCAGGCTCCACTAGCTGGCTAGGTAGGTTGATCTCTCGTGGTAGCCCAAGTCCTTTGCTCGATGACGATTCCGTCGCCAGGCTCCCACTAGCTGGCTGGGTAGGTTGATCTCTCGTGGTAGCCCAAGTCCTTTGCTCTGATGACGATTCCGCGCCAGGCTCCCACGAGCTGGAAGGCTGGTTGATCTCTCGTGGTAGCCCAAGTCCTTTGCTCGATGGCGATTCCGCCGCCAGGCTCCCACTAGCTGGCTGGGTAGGTTGATCTCTCGTGGTAGCCCAAGTCCTTTGCTCCGATGACGATTCCGCCGCCAGGCTCACACTAGCTGGCTGGTTGGTTGATCTCTCGTGGTTGCCCAGTCCTTTGCTCCGATGACGATTCCGCCGCCAGGCTCCCACTAGCTGGCTGGGTAGGTTGATCTCTCGTGTTAGCCAAGTCCTTTGCTCCGATGACGATTCCGCCGCCAGGCTCCCACTAGCTGCTGGGTAGGTTGATCTCTCGTGGTAGCCCAAATCCTTTGCTCCGATGACGATTCCGCCGCCAGGCTCCCACTAGCTGGCTGGGTAGGTTGATCTCTCGTGGTAGCCCAAGTCCTTACCCCGAGGCCGTCTCGTCACCCAGGCTCCCATTAGCTGGCTTGACAGGTTGACCCCTCCGGGAGGCCAAGTGTTTTCACCCCGAGGTGTCTCGTCACCCAGGCTCCCATTAGCTGGCATGACAGGTTGACCCTCCGGGTGGCTAAGTGTTTTCCCCCCGAGGTCGTCTCGTCACCCAGGATCCTATTAGCTGGCTTGACAGGTTGACCCCTCGGGAGGCCAAGTGTTTTCACCGAGGGCCGTCTCGTCACCCAGGCTCCCATACTGGCATGACAGGTTGACCCCTCCGGGAGGCTAAGTTGTTTTCACCCCGAGGTCGTCTCGTCACCCTGGCTCCCATTAGCTGGCTTGACAGGTCGTTGACCCTCCGGGAGGCCAACTGTTTTCACCCAGAGGAAGTCTCGCCACCCAGGCTCCCATAGCTGGCATGGAGGTTGACCCCGAGGGGAAGTTACACTCTGCGAATACGTTGGGTTGGATGTTTTCTTTCCGAGCTTGTGCAACCTCGAAAAGAGCGGGATTGTGTACAACCGTATTCGCGAAGAGTGGACCCTAAATGAGGATGGCTTAGTTTTTAAGCTTTTTGGAAATTTTGCACTCTCGGTGGCCAATTTTGGCTCTGGCTTGGAAACATACTAGTAGGGGGAGAAATTTTTCTCCCCCCAAGGCACCCTGGAGAAGCCGGCCCCAGGCCGCCCAAGCCGCCTCAGCCCGGCCCCAAGCCGCCCCAGCCCGGCCCCAAGCTGCCTCAGCCCGGCCCAGGCGCCCCCAAGCCGCTTCAGCCCGGCCCCAGGCGCCTAAGCCATCTTGCCAGAACACAGGTCGCCCAAGCGTCTGGCCAGACCGCAGGCCGCCCAAACCATTTGGTCAGGCCGCAGGCCGCCAGCTCGCCAGGCGCAGGTCGCCCAAGCCAGCTCGCCAGGCCGCAGGTCGCCCAAGCCAGCTCGCCAGGCCGCAGGTCGCCCAAGACAGCTCACCCAGCCAGGCCGCAGCTCGCCTTGCCCCGTCTCGCCAGACTGTCGCCTCGCCCAGGCTGCCGTCTCGCCAAGTAGGCCAGCTCGCAGGCCGCCCAGCTCACCCAGCCAGGTCGCAGCTCGCCTTGCCCCGTCTCGCCAAGTAGACCAGCTCGCAGGCGCCCAGCTCACCCAGCCAGGCCGCAGCTCGCCTTGCCCCGTCTCTCCAAGTAGGCCAGCTCGCCTTGCCCCGTCTCGCCAAGTAGGCCAGCTCGCAGGCCGCCAGCTCGCAGGCCGCCCAGCTCGCAGGCCGCCAGAGCTTGCAGGCCGCCAGCTCGCCAACCTTCTCGCCCCAGGAGGCTAGTCCGGGGAGGGTTCGCCCTCCGCCCCCTAGACCCAAGTGGATCCTGTGGTTTTTACCATTTGGCCCTCGGGGGGGATTACCCCTTTACCCCCGGCGTGGCTGTTTTCTATGGCCCGAGGTGTATTGGGCGTAAAGGTATTTCGGTCATTTTGGTCCATGGGGATTTGGAAAACTATAAATTGACCCCTTGGGTGCCTTGGAGAGGATCCCTTTTCTTGCTTCCTCCTCCCTTAGCTTCTTCTTGGTAGAGTAAGAGAGAGAGCTCCTCAAGGCACCTAGCTCGAGCATTGGCTAGGGAGGGGAAGTGCTCAGGCAGCCTTCCGGGTGTGAGGTGAGACCTCCGCGCTAGAGCCGAGGGTCTGTTCATTGTCTCCTAAGTCTCCGGTCTGTGGCGTTCTCTCGAGTGTAGTAGGTGTGAGGTCACCCCTTTCTAGGGACCCAGAACTCCACAAGGACCAAGTTTTTGGTTTCAACAAATAGGTTCAGAGAGTTACACAAGGACATTTGGACGGTAGTGTGGAGCTCTAGTAATCTATTCGCCCAAAGGTGGTAGATCTGCGAAAAGTGATGAGTCCAAGTTATATACATTTTTTTTGAACTCATCTAGGCTAGTTTTCTCGTTGATGCACGACACTTTATAGCCATAATTGTTCATATTTGTTATTATGTCCATTCCATATTAAGTGCATTTTTGGCCCGTTTTCGGTGTGATTCGGTAGTTATTGTACTTTTGCCCTACTTAGTGTTTTTCTGCGTTGGAGAATGTGGAATGCCCTTTTCGGTGGCTCCTCTATTTTTGCTGCAGGTACAAGGGTCGCGTGTGTGTTCCAGGATCGTTTGGGAATGTTTTCCTCCTAAGGGCCACTGATCGTGCGTTTTTACACGCGCACGGTCAGTGTCGGTCGTGCGCTGTCTGTTCATCGAACCCCAAATGGTACAGGAATACTGTACACGATCATTGGATCTATAGTGCACGATCACTGGTTGTAAGCCACTGATCGTGTGCACTATTCTCCATCTTTTCCAAGTTTTGTCTGGGGCAATCGGACGATCATAGGACATAGTGCGCATGACCTCTGGTCATGCTCTACTGCTCGTGCGCGTTGATTCTATTTTTTTGGAGTTCTGCCATTGCTAATCGCACGATCAGGGGATCCAATGCGTACGATCGCTGATCGTGCGCCCCTGATCGTGCGCTCTGTTTTTCTGTTGCAGTATTTAAACATGTGCTCCGCGAATTAGGGCATCATCGCTTCATTTTCTTCTCCGCTGCTGCGCGCGAAGCGCCGTTCCTCATCCCCACAGGTCCTCCACTCATCTCCACCCTCCGGGAAGCTTTCTCCAGCGATCCGAAGCCATCTTCAACCGATCGGAGAGTTTCCGGCCACCAGCAGCGTGCAACAGAGATCTTCCAGTGCAACTCCTTTGGGCAAAAGGGTGAAAAGCTTGAAGGAAGGGAAGAAGACGGAGGAAGACAAGTGGATTGACAACCCATTTGCAACCACGGTCAGAGTCATGAAGTGGACTGACAACCCACCACTCCGGCCAAGAACCACGGCTAGGCTTTCCCCTTTCGATTTATTCTACCTCATCTCCATCGTAGATTGTACTCTAAAGCTTGTAATGAATCTTAACTTGCTTTTATTTGTCTATGAATGAAGTATGCTTTGGTTAATTACATCCTCTTTTGTTAGCTGTGATGCACTCGCCTCCATTCATATCCACTCCACTCGCGCACTAGAACGACTCTAGCAAAGGCTAGTGTTGGTGGTTGAAGAGGTGATTGCGACCCTCACACTCCGCACTTGAGTTCATTTCATCTGCTTGCTTTTCGTCCATCCGCCTCACGAAGCACGTCATAGCGGCTTGCACTAGTTCTATCCACCAAGCGAAGCGGTGCTTGCGACCCCCAATTGTTTATTTTGTTTTGTTAGAATTAAGAATAAGAAACCAACCCACTTTGTTGTTTCATTCAACTCTTAGTAACAATCTTTCTGCGACGCTATCATGTACCCATCCTGCATTCCCTCGAGATTGACAATCAGGGAAGCTATTCCCAAATTTATTACTTGACAGTGACCGGTGCACTTGCCGATGCATCAAGTTTTTGGCGTCATTGTCGGGGAGTTCAGGCGTATTGTTGATTTGTGTTGTGTTATGAGAGTTATGACAGAGTTGCTTGTTTCGAATTTATTGTATTCCAGTCTATGTTTGCTTTTTATGTCGGTTGGAATTGTTAGTTTTTATTGAGAATCTATGCAAGGTAGTTTAATTCTATAAATTTGTGATCTCTACAATGTGGGCAAGTTTTAATATCTGTTGAGCTGGTGTGGAGATATCTCTCATGCAAGTGATAGATGTCCTGAGGAGTATGGTAGCCAATACACTCATGGATCTACATATGTAGCACCAACCTCATCTGATACTCAATATTCTAGACATAAGCATGTTAGCTACTCATCCGCGCTTCCTTTATCGCACTACTTTCATTCGGCGTCAGTACCCGTTGTACAGGCAAAGCCGGCTAAGCAGTGTTTATTTTGTCGGAGTTGGGATCACTCTTTGAAGGAGTGTGTTGCTTACTTGGCACAGTTTGAGGAAGATGATGAACCGGATGTTCGGATTGTCTCCACTGCGATAACTTGCAACACCCCTTCTGTATTTAGGTACATACTAGTGCCACTTTCAGATTTTGAAGTGAGAAATACTAGTATTTGCACAGATATAAGTGTTGATCTAAACCCTGACACCGATGTTTTTAATCCTGATGTACATATATCATCTTGTATGGAGCCTATTAGTTGTGAGGAGCCTGCGCTTGATTTTTTTGCGAGCACTGCTCCTCTATCCTATACCTTGCATAGTATTCTTTCTGTTTCTGACACCGTTGTGGAGGTTGATTCGCAGGGAGCAGCTGGTGTTTATAGTATTATGTCAGATCTAGTCGAGGAGGACATCTGTATGGCCGAGGTCGCTGCCTCAGTCCCATGTAAGGAAGTCCAATACGCGGACGAGACAGATGCAGCTCTAGCACATTCGTGCACTAGCCTAGACAGCTGTTAGATCCACCCACAATTTCGCGATGGGAGATGACACCGGGATCATCCCCAAGATTGAGGTTACTTTTCGTCTTTCTTCTAATTTATTTCCTAACCCCGCTCTCGTGCCTACTTCTCTACAGAACCACATTGTGGAACCAGTCGATTTAGTGTAAGGGTTTCTAATACAGACTAGCATTGATGGAGATCGGGTACAGGTGGAGTTAGATTCGCTGAGCTTCACAACATTTATTCTACCCGTGCCTGATGTTCAAGACAGGTATATCTACACAAGTATGTGGGTATTTGTTCTGTCACCGTTTCGGTACCCGCTACCGAAACGTGAACTTGAACAACTGCCTGAGCACTTCAAATTTCATACGCCCATTAGTTAAAAGAGTGCATGGTCCTTGAATAAGTCTTGTTGGGAGACAATAAATCCATCAATTATCTAGATTAGTTTTTTTTAAATGTATGTACTTTTTGTTTCTAGTTTACAATTGTTGCTTAATTTAACTGTCGAAAGTGTTGTAGTAGCCCCGCTACTGTGATGAGCTCATATGTGCACCCATGTGGTCAGCAGTGTGGGTTTGACTACGAGAACAGGGCACGCAAAAAATTTCTCTGTGCACGACCACTGGTCGCACTATTTAACAACGCACGACCACCAGTCGTGCGCCAGCCCAGTTTCTTTTAAACCCAACCGACTGACCACTGTGCACGCACCCTAATTGCTCTCGCTTCATTCTACTGTGCGTGCGACGTCTCTCGTCGACAACTGTTCATTCTGTTGTGTGTGCCCCTTCTCCTCTGGTAAGCTCTTGTATTTTCCTGTCTCTTTCCTCCTCATTGTGCTGCCATGGAACCGGGAAGCCGTCGTGTGGTGAAAGCCTACCAATGCTCCTGGCCGTTCTTCGGCTACTCCCGCACAAATTTAGGCAAGAATGGCGACATTTTCCAAGGCCGAGCACACCCAGCGTTTCAATTCCTTGAAGGATAAGCACTTCCTCTCTCAGCGGCTTGTAGATTGGAATGAACTCCGGTCGATCGGAGACAATGGAGCGTTAGCAGAGGCCGTCCTACTTCTCTACTCCTTCGATCATTTGAGCAAAAATGTTCGAGTGTGACGAGCTTGGGTATAAGGAGCTGACCCTGGAATTTCTGTCAACTTTTGATTGGGGAACAACTTTGGATAACCTCCGCCTACCTACTTGTTCCTTCGTATGATGGGTCACGTCTTCACCGTCTCTTTGCCCGAGCTCGCCATTCACGTCGGCATCTACACTGAGGCTGATGCATCCAGGATTGACTTTCAGTAGTTATGCATCAATTTTCCAAAAGGCATCACTCTGCGTGTCGCTTGGTGTTCTCTGACTGGGGGAACGAGGAGTATATCGCCCGAAGGGCCAAATCGACAAGGATTGTCTCCCCCGCTCTGAGGTATATGCAGCACCTTCTCAGTCACTCGCTCATCGCAAGGGCCCTGAGCAATAATGTGGTGGGGTGGCAAGATTTGATCTCCATGTATAGCATGCAACAACAGTACCTCATTCATCTGGGGTATATGGTGGCCCATTTCTTCCATCACGAGGCCACTTATGGCCTCGTGGGCGCGATCGGAGGTGCTCACCACATTACCCGCATCGCGAAGAGTTTGGGGATTTGGAGCCAGCTACCTCTGATGGAGCAGGTCACTGCTCCCACCATGATCACCAGGGCCAATATGGTGAGTTTCCATTTGCTGCGAGTGGTGTGGAGGAAAGCTAGCCGAAAGTTTGTTGTTATCATGTCGGCTGAGTCTTCCACCATGGGTAGGCGGAGAGCGGAAGAGCTGTCGCAGCAGAGTCGACAGCAGCAGCAGGCCCCAGTGAAGCATGAGGGGCAGACTAGCCGCCAGTACAACCCAGCTCAAGAGCAGAGCGTTCCACATTTGAAGGAGCGCCTAGCTAATTTGGAAGCCTCTCAATACTGGATGCAAGACTTCATATATCAGCAAGCAGTGAGAGGGGGCTGAATATTACACCGCCTCCGGCGCATTTCGCTCCAGCCACGCCTGCTCGTCGTCTGTCTCCTATCGAGATTCTCCACTAGCGATAGCGAGGAGGAGTGAGGGGAGTTCGCCGCGTAGCGAGTCTACCATATCTCCTAATTTTCTAGTATTTTATCTATCTGTGAAATTGTATTGTATTTTATTTAGCATGTTCGGTTATGGAACAATTATTTCTGTGGGCGCCCTTCTGGGTGTCGAATGCTATTTTTTATATATCATGCTTAATACATGTACTCAGTCCACCTTAAGGACGGTAAAGAAAATGGCTTCTAGGAGACAACCCATGTAGGACCACTTAGTCCTGTTTTGTGCGTTGTGTTTCTTTATATATATAGTTCTATTTTCTCATTTTGCGTGGGATCTCTAATTCGCAGGTGCTAGAAATTTTTGAAGCGCAACAGACCAGCCGCTATCGGACAACCACGCAGCACAACTGGTATGCTTAGTTTTGAGCATAGGTACTTCTCCTCTATCTCTTTATATTATTTGGAATGTTTAGTTTTATTAGTGTCGCATTCAAGTCTGGGGGGAGAGCATGTTTGTGGTCACTACACGAGCACACGTTTTATTGCATACCAGTTGTTATTTATTTATTTCAAAATCACTGTAGCACACACTGAATCACCCACTTGAGAGCGATCTTATCCACACGCGCAGCTCGAGTCAAATGCATTGCTCGTGTGTAAACTTTAAAATAGTAGTGCTGCCTTAGGATTTTAGGATAGAGTAGTGTGAAACTCGTGCAGTGCTCCTAATCGATTACTCATGGTCTGTGTATAAATAATATAGATTTAATTTTTCTTTATGCTCGTAGATTTATACTTTTTCTACATATGTAAATATTGTTTGTACTACTCAAAAATGTTGAATCTGGTGAAATCGAACGCTAGTGTAGGGATGTATGTAGCCGTCACTAGACTCGTTTTGCTCAAGTCGGAAGGAAGGATCATCTTTCTCAGTGGCTAAGAACTTGCCCTAAGCTACTCTCGAAGCATTGGTGCATGGCTAGTCAAGCGCGAGCGTGATGTAGACCATCAATTTGGCTAGTTTGAGCCTTGTTTACCTTGTCCTAAATGCTAACCGTTGCAAGCCAAATTTGTGTCTACCCCTCCTTTAATTCAGCTACACCTTCATTCACCAAAGCCTAAAGCCAATCCTCCTATCGCAACCAAATCCATGAGCTACAGTGAATTTAATATTTTGACGAGGTGTGATGTGTGAAATTCTAGTGATGTGGTAGATGAATTCATGAATGTTTATTTGCTAAAAAGTTGGGGATTGCAAAAGAAAAAAAAGAAAAAGGAGTGATTTGAAAGATAAAATCAAAAAACAAAAAGAATTACAATAAGAAATGGAATCCACATCTTGTTTATCTTGATTTTGGTTGGGTTAGGCCGTGTACACACCCGGTTTTCAAGCTAAGTCTGGGGGTGTGTCACATGTGCAACTCTGAGGGCTGTATTGGTTTAGCTGGTTGTTTGCTCGCTTGGGTTGCGTGTAGCCTCCATGTTTATCTTTGACTGCCAAACTTTAGCCTACGCCCCATGATTATCCTAAAAGTCCTACGGATTCACGCTTGATGAGCTAGTACCATGGAGAGAGTGTGAACGGGCAAGCGTATGGTCCCCGACATTGATGGATTTCTTTGGAGACGATCCTAAGCCCCAGTCTTTGGCAATGCTCATCTTAGTGTTTTGCCTACTTTCTTCCTACATATGACCGAACAATTATCTAGAATTCCAATTTTGAGTAGATACAATATTTATTTACGCATGTCGAAAAATATAAATTCTGTAGTATAATTAAAAAGTTTATCTATTCTATTTTCTATGCCCATGATATATTTGATTTCTCTCATTGCTGTATTTGGAAATTACTAAGCCAGCTAACTATTTTCTACTCCACGGAGTGATGATTTGCTCGGGACGAGCAAATGTTTAAGTCTGGGGGTGTGATGAGTCCAAGTTATATACATATTTTTGGACTCATCTGAGCTAGTTTTCTCATTGATGCACTACACTTTAGAGCCATAATTGTTCATATTTGTTATTATGTCCATTATATGTTAAGTGCATTTTTGGCTCGTTTTCAGTGTGATTCGGTAGTTATTGTACTTTTGCCCTACTTGGTGTTTTTTTGCGTTAGAGAATATAGAATGCCTTTTTCGGTGGCTCCTCTATTTTTGCTGCATGTGCAAGGGTCGTGTGTGTGTTTCGGGATCGTTTGGGAATGTTTTCTGCCTAAGGGCCACTGATCGTGCATTTTCACACGCGCACGGTCAGTGGACTCCTTAGCGCACAATCGCTAGTCATGCGTTGTCTATTCATCAAACCACAAACGGTACAGGAATACTGCGCACGATCATTGGATCTATAGCGCACGACCACTGGTTGTGAGCCACTAATCGTGAGCACTATTCTCCATCTTTTCCAAGTTCTGTTTGGAGCAATTGCACGATCATATGACATATTGCGCATGACTTATGGTCGTGCGCTACTGCTCATGCGCGTTGATTCTATTTTTCTGGAGTTCTGCCATTGTTAATCGCACGATCAGGGGATCCAATGCGCACGATTGCTGGTCGTAGGCCCCTGATTGTGCGCTCTATTTTTTTGCTGCAGTATTTAAACCTGTGCTCCGAGAATTAGGGCATCATCGCTTCATTTTCCACCCTGATGCTGCGCGCGAAGTGTCGTTCCTCATCCCCGCAGGTCCTCCACTCATCTCCACCCTCCGGGAAGCTTTCTCTGGCGATCATAAGCCATCTTCAACCGATCGGAGAGTTTCCGGCCACCAACATTGTGCAACAGAGATCTCCTGGTGCAACTCGTTTGGGAAAAAGGGAGAAAAGCTTGAAGGAAAGGGAAGAAGACAAAGAAAGACAAGTGGATTGATAACCCATTTGCCTCCGAAAGCAACCACGGTCAGAGTCGTGAAGTGGACTGACAACCCACCACTCCGACCAAGAACCACGGTTAGGCTTTCCCCTTTCGGTTTATTCTACCTCATCTCCATAGTAGATTACACTCTAAAGCTTGTAATGAATCTTAACTTGCTTTTATTTGTCTATGAATGAAGTATGCTTTGGTTAATTACATCCTCTTTTGTTAGCTGCGATGCACTCGCCTCCATTCACATCCACTCCAATTGCGCACTAGAATGACTATAGCAAAGGCTAATGTTGGTGGTTGAAGAGGTGATTGCGACCCTCACACTCCGCACTTGAGTTCATTCCATCTGCTTGCCTTTCGTCCATCCGCCTCACGAAGCACGACATAGCGACCTGCACTAGTTCCATCCACCAAGCGAAGCGGTGCTTGCGACCCGCAATAGTTTTATTTTGTTTTGTTAGAATTAGGAATCAAAAACCAACCCCCTTTATTGTTTCATTCAATTCTTAGTAACGATTTTTCTGCGACGTTATCACGTACCCATCCTGCATTCCCTCGAGATCGACATTCGGGGAAGCTATTTCCAAATTTATTACTTAACAAAAAACTAAAGCGTAACTGTTGCTCATTCTTGTGTGGAGAATTACTAATTGTGTGGCACGTAGTCTGCCTAAAGGTGTTGCGTGTTGACGCACCAGGATTCTCCGCCTAATGTGCTATTTAGGGTTTTATAGCCACTATTGCCCGATTTGTCACTTTTTTTTCTTTTCTCATTATTCAGTCACCTTTACAGCTCACAACAACATGGCGACCATTAAAAAACTCACTAGATCAAACTTTAAGAAGTGGAAGTCCGACATAATGTTTGCTCTCGAGATGGCGGACATAGAGATGGCCATGAGTACCAACCAGCCTGCAGCCCTCACAACGACTAGCACTCGAGCTGAAGAGGATCATTATGGTGCATGGAACAAGTCAAACAAAATTTTCTTGTTGACTATGAAGCGTTCCATTTCGGAGCACCTGCTGAGTGGTCTTCCAGACACGACTGTCGCCAGGGATATTCTGACTGTCGTTGGGTAGAGGTATAAGGTGTCTTCTAATGTTGAGATTGAGACTCTGATTCAGGACCTCTTCTCCATGAGGTATTCCAGAGGAGGCGGAGTCTGTGATTATATACTGAAGATGGTCTATTACCAGACCAGGCTGCAGAAGATGAAGATTACTCTCCCTGAAGCTTTAATAGTGCATTAGGCACGAAATACACTTCATGCGGAGTTCAGTATTTTGAAGACTACCTACAGTTCCCAGGATGAGGCGTGGAAGATAAATGATCTGATAACTCGTTGCGTTGCTGAGGAGGAGAAACTGAAGAAAGAGAAGACGAACACTGCTTTACTCGTTGTCAAACCTTCATTTAAGAAGAAGAAGTTCAAAGCTCCTTTTAAGGCTCAGGATGGTCAAGCTACAGGGAGCAAAGACACTGGTGGAAAGAAGCCTCTTACTGTTTCTTTTATAAGAAGAAGGGATATGCGAAGCACGAGTGCCTGAAGTTTAAGTCTTGGATGGAGAAGCGTGGATTCGCACCTAAAGGGGATCATCAAAAGGAGGAAGCCAAGCAAGGGTGAGTGCAGACTCACGGTTGGCAATAATGCTGAGGTGGAGGTGGAGTTCATTGGGACATTTGTTTAGTTCTTGATTCTGGATATGAATTTTTATTAAAAGACATATTTTATATTCCTTCGTTTAGAAAGAACTTGATTTCTGTTTCTGCATTAAATAGACTTAATTATGGTTTTAATATTTCTGGTAGTTTAATTAAATTATTTCATGAATCACAGTTTATTGGTCAATGTTCACTATCTAATGGTTTATATAAAATATGTCTTGCACCTTTTAATTTTTATGTCACTTCATATAATGTAGAGAATGTTACTAGTAAAAGACTTCTCATTAAGTAACAGTATTTCATGCTATGACATAAAAGATTAGGTCATATGTCTAGAGAAATAGTAGAAAGATTAATTAAGGAAAACATTTTTTTCTACTCTTGACTTCAGTGACCTAGAGACATGCGTGGACTGCTGTAGAGGTAAGATGATCAAGATTAAGAAGAAGGGCTCAACTCATTGTTCAAGTGTGTTAGAGGTTATTCATACAGACATCAGCGGTCCTTATTCCACTACCCTTTATAGGAATACCTATTTTATTACATTCATTGATGACTACTCTCATTTTGGTTATTTGTACTTAATTAAGGAGAAGTCTGAATCTCTTAAAAAGTTTAAGATTTTCAAGACTGAAGTTAAAAAATAAATAGGAAAAGACATCAAGATTGTTAGTCCTAACAGAGGTGGCAAGTATTTTGGTAGACATGATGCCTCCGGGCACTTGGAGAGTTGTGGCATTGTTGCCCAGTACTCTATGTCGGGTAGTCCTGAGCAGAATGGTATGGCCGAAAGGCGTAATCTCACCCTTAAGGAAATGATGAGGAGCATGATGAGTAGGACAAATCTTCCTGAATTTTTATGGGGTGAGGCGCTTAAAACTACAATGTACATTCCTAATAGAGTCCCGTCTAAGTCAATACCTAAAACCCCTTTTGAGTTGTGAACTGACAGACGACTCAGCCTTAATCATTTGTGTGTTTGAGGTTGTCCTGCAGAAGTCTGTTTACATAACCCATCAGAAAGTGAGATTGCCCCTAGGTCTTGTCGTTGCTATTTCATTGGCTACCCAGATCACTCCAAAGGATTTAAGTTCTATTCCCCTTCAGGAGGTCCCAGAATTATGGAGTCTCAAACAGCTAAATTTTTAGAATGGGATGTCGCTGATGAACCTAGTTGCTCTCGTCCTATTAGTGAAGTTGAGGAAGTTGTGCCCATCAATTTATTTGTGCCTTCGATAGGAGATCTTGCGGTGCTTGAACCTGTGACGGAACAAGTAGAGGACGTGGAAACGGTCTTACCACCGATTCCAGTTGAGGTTCCTCGTCATATTCAGGAGGTTCATCCACCTGCTAGGAGATCCATTAGGCAGAGAAGGCATGCAATTTCCTCGGACTATGAAGTTTATTTAGGAGAGGGTGATTATGGCATTGGTCAAGTTGTTAACCCAGTGATATTTAATGAAGCTGTGTCTGGACCTCAAGTTGGTCTGTGGTGGGATGCGATGAAAGACGAGATGGAGACTATGAAGCTGAATAAAGTTTGGCAGTTGGTTGAGTTTCCCAAAGACTGTAAGCCCATTGGTTCTAAATGACTGTTTAAGACCAAGAAGAACTCTAAAGGAAAGTTCGAGCGATTTAAAGTCAGGCTGGTAGCCAAGGGATTTATACAGAGTGAAGGAATTGATTATCACGAAACCTTTTTCTCATGTTTCCTCTAAAGACTCTTTTAGAGTGATAATGGTATTAGTAGCTCATTATGATTTGGAGCTACACCAGATGGACGTAAAGACTGCATTCCTGAATGGAGATCTTGCCGAGGAGGTCTATATGGTGCAGCCTAAGGGATTCAAGTCTGGTTATTCCAACCAACTTGTATGTAAACTTAACAAGTCCTTATATGGTCTGAAGCAAGCTTCTAGACCGTAGTATTTGTAATTTGATGAGGTAGTTACTTCTTTTGGTTTTGTAGAAAATAAGGTAGACCATTATATATATCTCAAGATAAGTGGGAGAAGATTCATCTTCTTATTTCTTTATATAGATGACATCTTGCTTGCGAGCAGTGATTTGACATTATTACATGAATCTAAGCAATTTTTGTCAAAACACTTTGATATGAAAGATTTTGGAGAAGCATCCTTCATTCTAAGAATTGAGATCATTAGGGACCGATCTCACCATACATTGGCACTCTCACAAAAAGCCTACATCGAGGCTGTACTTGAGAGATTTAGCTTGCTTGGTTGTAAGCCTGGTGACGTACCTGTCCTTAAAGGTGATAAGCTCAGCTTATCACAATGCCTCGGGAACGATATAGAGAGAGCGCATGAAGGATATACCTTACGCTAGTGTGGTAGGCAGTTTAATGTATGCCCAAGTCTGTACCAGACCGGACATTGCCTTCGTAGTGGGACTTTTAGGCAGATATCAGTCGAACCCAGGATCTGATCATTGGGTGGCTGTCAAGAAAGTTTTAAGGTATTTGAAGGGAACTATGAATTTTAAGTTGGTCTACCATAGAGTTCAAAACCTTGAGTTAGTGGGGTATACAGATTCTGATTTTGCCGAGTGTGAGGATGATAGGAAGTCTACTTCAGGATATATATTTAAGTTTGCTGGTGGGGCCGTTTCATGGAAAAGTGTCAAACAGACACTCATCACTTCATCCGTAATGCATGCGGAGTCCGTTGCTCTTTTTGGTGCTTCCACTCACGTAGTGTGGCTTAAGAATTCCATTATAGAGTTAAAAGTTATCGATTCTATAGCTGGACCCATCCGAATAAACAGTGATAACATCTCTGCAGTTATGTTATCAATGAACAATAAAAGTATCACATGATCCAAGCATATGGAAATTAAATTATTGACCGTTAAGTAATTGGTCAAGAAGGATGACATTTTAGCGGAGCATTTAGGGACAGATAACATGTTAGCTGATCCACTTATTAAAGGACTTCGCCCTAACGTATTTCAGAAACATGTTATTAATATGGGGTTTAAAGAGTCATTCGATGCGCTTGATTAGTGGGAGGCTATATGAAGCTCTAATTCAGTTTTCTGTCATTTACATTGCACTTTATTTAATTCATTAATAATTGAAGAATATTCATTCAACAATATTATTAAGTTTCAATATTTGTTGAATTTATGTGACACGTCACACTTCATACAAAGTCTCATGACTTGTGTCAGTCGGAGCATAAGGCCTAGGGCACTTCATTTGAATTATGACATGTTGTATGTCTTTTAACGCATGAATTTTGGAACCTTAAGGTTAGACATACTTGTTTTTTTGAACACTTAAGAACTTCTCGCAGCATAGTATACTGCATTCATTTGAGAAGTTTGGTTGACCACCAAATTAGAACACCCTTCATGTGTACATTTTCAGTGTGTTATTTTATGGTTTAAATAAACGCGCTTTGTCCATGTCGATTAGATCCATAAGCTACTATCACCGTGGAAGGTCCCGTGTCGCTCAATGATGTGGTTGCCGCCATGATTCAGAGTGAAAGACTTGATTGGACCAGATTGACGTGGGAGTAGACTCAATATCGCGTTCGTTAATTGGTACCCTTAAGTTTAGTGAAGATTTTATCAGAATGTCATAAGTTACGATGAACACAAGTCCACGTTGGAGAATGTTGGAAATTTTCCGTTAGGTGGACTCGATTCATCGAGGCGACCCGTTAAAGTCGTACGCGTATATTAGGTCTATTTGGACTCCTGCGAGCGTGCGTTAGTTCAGTCGCGGGAACGGTAGAAGCCTGTGATAGGTGGGTCAGATCATCTCGTAAATACATGTAATAGCACAATTTTTCAGCAGGCAAAATTTTGGGGGACACGGCCTGGGACACGGGCGTGTCCCAGGGTGTGTCCTGCTCGGGTGCGGAGTCGTCGTACGTTCGACGAAAAATGAGTTCGACGAACTGCGTTCTACGTTCGTCGAACACGGGAACACGCCAGGTTACACGGGCGTGTACCATTCGAGGAGGGCGTGTCCCCCTGTGTTCGACAAACTACGCTCGACGATCGTCGAGTATAGGGTACACGGCCTATGACACGGGCGTGTCACATGCGTATCCCGCTGTGTCGAGAGGTCGACACTGTTCTCTCGAGTAAGTGGAAAAGTACTCGAGTAAGAGGGCGGTGACACGGGCGTGTCATTCGACACGGGCGTGTCCAATCTGAGTACTCGAGTAGTTGGATTTCTCTCGAGTAAGTCCTCTCGAGTAGGTCTCGAGTGAGGTACACGCCCTATATCACGGGCGTGTCCTGGTCGTCGCGGGCGTGTACCCTGGGCGTGACCTGTTTCGGGATAAGGCGGTTTGTGCACCGCTTAGTGTGACATGGCCTGTAACACGGGCGTGTCACAGGACGTGTTGGACCCGAAACATGATTTTGCGGGTTTTCGTGGTCGTCCATTCTTCTTCAGCTAGGATCGAACAGCTGAGAGCCTTCCCTGTTTCCTTAAGGCTGAAAAGTTAGAAGGAAGACTCATTGTTATGTTAGCCTTCATCTTTCTAAACTTCTAGAGAGAGAAAGGGAAAGGAAGAAGGAGGAAGAAGAAGAGGGGTTGATCTCTGGTGGAGCTTGGGAGTGTCAAGCTGAGATTCGAGGCCATTGTTGCGGAGGAAAAGCTTTTGTGGTTCTTTTTAGCTAGCTAGGAGTTCATGGCACCGAAACGGTCTTCAAGGGTAACGACCTTTCTTATTTGCCATGTGAAGGCTTCCTTTTTGGCATATGCATGATTCCCCCACCAAAAGGTGGCTGATTTTGGGAGTCTTTTGGGTTGATTCATGGAATCCCCTTTCATAGAGATCCGGAAATAGAGTACGGAATAGACATGCTGTGTGAAGCCCATCTGGACAGGTTGGTCTGGATTGGTGATGTTGCATACGAACCGGAGAAGACTCCGTGATAAACGCGTAGTTTAGGAGTCGACGAGTTGGACCTGTGAAATAAAGTAGCAGGAAGTACTGGAGTGGTAGTCCAGGAAAATACCCGGATAATGCTTATGTTGATTGTGCTGTTGGGTTCTACCTGTGAAAGGAAGTCGCATGAAGTACTGGATTGGAATTCCAGGAAATATCCTTTGTAATGCTTAATGTTCATAGGGAGTCCACCTGTAAAGAGAGTAACAGGAAGTACTGGCGTGGTAGCCAGGAAAGACCCCTGACATTTATGTTATTTTCGGTGTCCACCTGCGAAGAGAGTAGCAGGAAGTACTGGTGTGCCCAGGAAAGACCCGCTAATGTTGTGATATGAATGGGTGTAAGAGAAATACCCAGGCTTGAACGCCAGAATAGGATTGGTGAGACCGACCCGCGCCTTTTGTAGCCACGAGTACGCCGTACTCGGTGATGGCAAGGTGATTTGAGCAACGGGGGGTGGAGGATCCGACCTGCGTTATGTCCATACGACGTGAGACCAGAAGGTGCGGTCTGTTGGTGCGCATAACGAGAGTCGTAGGCCTGCATGCCATGACACAATGGGGGCTACGGGCCAATCCCGGTGCATTACGACTAGAACTCCGGCTGCACTCCATGGAGTAAATGCTCAAGTGATTTACCGTTGGGCTGCAACCTTGATACGGTGGTGGGCAACTGGTTCGTTGGTACACCAAGAATGTGCCCTGAGTGCACGGATCGTCGAGCCGAGTGGATGACGGTTGTGATGGAATGTGTGTGTAAAAGCACATCTTATGATCTATATATGCTTGTGAAATGTTATGCATGCAGGGAAGATTACTGCTACCCCAAGAAAGTGGTAGGGTCGTTATAATTTGGTCAGCGAAATGCTGACCGTTGCCTTTGTTTGCCACCGTTGGGTGGATTGTCCCTGTACAGGTGCTGGAGAGCTAAGCGGGACGAAAAGGGTTGATGTCCATGCTGCTTTAGCTGCTGCTGCTGTCGTTAGCCCTCGAAGGCTAATTTGGTTA
The DNA here is from genome assembly GCA_039583875.1 of Platanthera guangdongensis. Taxonomy (NCBI): domain Eukaryota; kingdom Viridiplantae; phylum Streptophyta; class Magnoliopsida; order Asparagales; family Orchidaceae; genus Platanthera; species Platanthera guangdongensis. The sequence goes on from CM077148.1 coordinate 175,555,343, forward strand.
TGAGTGTTGTGTTTACTTTTAATGTGGCCGGCCTGCGCGCCAATGTTTAGGCCACTGTTTGAAAGCCATGTAGGGCCATAAGGCCAACTGTTTATGTGTGTTGTAAGACATTCCTATGATGTATAAAATGTGGGCTTTTTATATGTTGGACATTCAGGTGTGGAGTTCATGTGTAGTGTTATAGGCTTCCGCTAGAATGTCATGTGTTAGGTACGCTGCGCTACTCTGGTATCACTTCGTAGCTTCATCGTCTGTTTTGTGGTATATGTTGTGGGCCCCGGCTGGACCTTCTAGTATATATTATATGAATGGATGTGGTTGTTACACTATAGTCGCGAACTCGGTCTCACTCTTGGCACATGAATGGACATGGTATTTAAATCTCAATTAAGTTGATGAGATTTAATTTTTTTTGGATTTCAATTTGGGAGTTATGAGAATTTATTGGCCTCATTTGGTAACTCCCAATAGGGCTTCCCTATTAAGCCTAGGAAATTCATTTCTTCATCTCCACGGTTATGAGCAAGAGTGAAACAACGGGCTAGGGCTGAAAATCCAGATTCATTACCCATCTTCAGTGTAAAACCGCCGGTTAGGGCAAGAGCCCACTAACCTCCTACTCTGGCATTCTCCAGCAGGCGGCAAGATCCATGAGAAGCTCTTTTCCCCGGCGATCGGAGGTTTTCGCTCAGATCTGGAACGCCATCACCGCACAGGTTTTGGAGAGCAGATTGTCGTTAGAGCAGCGCCCGACTAGATCTGCATCACCGTCGGCGATCTTGAGGCTTGTGTGCTTCTCTGCTTACAGCGCTGAGGGATAAGGTCTTCTGGTCCTCTCTTCAGTGAGGTAGAGCAACCAACCTGTGTTGGATCTCAGTCATCATCAAGCACACTGACAGACCAATATTCCTTAAGTCAAGATTAGCTCTTCATTAACGGTATCCAGCAAACAGTTTTGAAAGTCTTGTGCATTTTTCATCCAAATCTGAAGATCTGGTTTTCCGACAACTAGAGAAACAATTTCTCATATCATTAAACCTCTCACTTTCTGGCTCGCCAAGATCAGAGAAGGATCAGGTACTTGTTTAAATTGTTTACTGGTTTCATATGAAATAAATAACAATATCTGATCCGTATACACAAATGACATTATTCATAATTCTAATTCACTGATTCGAGACCAGTTTTATAAAAGTCTCTATTTCGAACCAAGGGTCAGAAATATGATCGGGGAGTATTCTCATATGCTTGTATTTGTATATTTATTGTGCTGACCCCTTTTTTATTACATAATACTAGTACTAAGATAATATTGCATGTTAGCGGAATCCGCTAATGCCGTGGAATTCATAAGGAACAACACGTCACGACTGTTGCGAATTTCTACGATGATGAAAAAACGAGCAAGAATCCAAGAACGATATAAATTGATTATCCGCACTTCAGTAACCATTTTTTCAAGCTCACTTTATTTTTGTGTTCATAAGTTTAGAAAAATAGATTTGAGTATTCACTCCAAATGAGATTAGTAGTGTTTAGTTAAATCGATCTTATAGGTTTATGTATCACTGCATTTGTCACTAACTTTGATAATATTGTTTACGCTGTAGCGACACATACACCATAAATTTTATTAACATATAGGCAATGATTGTAGATTTTCACCATTTTATTTATTTCCCACAATTTCTAAAATCCAAACATATGCAAGGACTTTGTATAATAAAAATGTTGTAAAATCTCTAGACCAACATGCTCTATTTATTTTTAGCTTGAAGTTATAATCTATTGAGATAATAGATAGAAAATTGTGGTTTGGATATCATGTATGATTTACCAGCACTATATTTCTATTTAATATTTACATGTTCTTAGATTTGGACATATTTTCATGCACTGTGATAACTGGAATAAAATTCTTTGTTTTTTTTTGCGAATAGCAAAATTGAATTTCTTTGAAGCTACGAATAGTAAAAAATTGTGAAAAGATAAATCCGGTCTGCAGATAACAACCGTCTTTTATTTTAATTATAGACTCTTTCTTTTAATTCTTTATCTAATTAATTTAAGAGAATAATTTCTATAAAACAAGGGAGAAACTTTTCACCATGAATTATTGTCTTCCTCAACCGTCCCTTATATCTTTTATAATGATAAATAATTACAATAATAAATATGTCGGCTAATACACCCCCGCAGACGTAACGGTAGTGTTGCAGACACGAAGGCTAGTTATGAAATCCTGAAATATTTGACCGGGTAAATCTTTGGTGAAGATGTCGGTATACTGGTAAGCGAGGGGACGTGGAGAACCCAAATGTGGCTAAGTGCAACTTTCTCACGCACAAAGTGAATGTCCAACTCAATATGTTTTATGCTTTGATGTTGGACCGGGTTGCCGAAGAGATATATAGCGCTGACATTGTCAATATATATGACAGAGGCAGAGTGAAGCGGATAATGCAGCTCAAGAAGAATGTTACGGAGCTAGCAAACTTCAACAATGGCATTGACAACGCCATGGTATTCCGCTTCAGCGCTAGAGTGAGATGGGGTCGGTTGGAGCTTAGAAAACCAAGAGATGAGGTTATCACCCAAGAAAGCACAATATTAGGAGGTGGATCGGCGAGTGTCAGGACAACCACTCCAGTCGGTGTCCTTATAGAGAACAAGATTGTCCAACGACGAAGGAGAAATCTGTAGTTTGAAATGAAGAGTGTCATGAAGATATCAAATAATGTCTTTGAGTGCATGCATGTAAGGCTCGCGCGGGGCATGCATGAAGAGGAAAATTTGTTGAACCGCGTAAGAGATATCCAGGCAGGTAAAGGTGAGGTATAGAAGAGCACCAACCAAACCGTGATAAAGAATAAGATCTGTTACGGGAGGGCCCAAATCGACACTTAGTTTGGCATGGGTGTCCACTGTCCACAGGAGTGGCGTCGAAGTTGTAGTTAGATAAGTATGAACGACTAATGATGTTTGTGGCATAGTTCTTTTGAAACAAAAATGTCATTTTTGTCTCGAGTCACCTGTATGCCAAGAAAAAAGTGAAGAGATCTCAAATCGGTCAAGAAAAATTTCACACTGAGGAGGGAGATGAGACGCTTCCGAAGAGCATCAATAAAAGTAATAAGGATGATGTTGTCCACATACAGGAGAAGGTAAACAACGTTAGGGCCATGCCGAAATATGAATAAAGAGTGGCCAGACTTGCTATGAATGAAGCCAATCGTGATGACAAAGAAGGCAAATCGGTGATACCAGACCCGAAGATCCTGCTTGAGGTCATAAAGACTTTTACAGAGGCGAGATACATATTGTGACTGAGAGGGATTTTTGAAGTCGGGGGGTTGATGCATGAACATGAGTTCCTCCAAGGGCCATGTAGAAAAACAATGTTGACGTCAAGTTGATGAATTGGTCATGAGTTAGAGAGGGCAAAGCTTAGGACAAGTCTTATGGTAGTTGGTTTTACCACCTGAGTGAACATTTCGTCAGAATCCATGTCAACCTATTGAGACCTGTCATTAACAACAAGATGAGCCTTGTGTCGCTCAAAAGATCCGTCAGAGCAAAATTTATGCTTGAACAACCACATGCAGAGTATCACATTCACATGTTTAGGCTGGGGAACAAACTCCCATGTCTTGTTCTGAATGAGAGCATTAAACTCGTCGGACATGACAGCTTTTGGTGCGTGTAACGCCCCTGATTTTCCGACAATTATTTTAATCTTCTTGGTGACGTCATAATGATGTAAGGGTCTTACGTTATCGTAGAGTTGACGGCGTGTCGTCGTTGGTGCGTTTTCGCGTTCATTTGGTCGAGCAGACCAAATCTTGGAATTCTCATTGAAATTGTAAAATTTTACGATACGAAATTAAATCAATTAATTTTGAATTTGTCGGTCAAGGTCCGATGGGACAATTGCGGTCGTGAGGAGCTCTCTTGGGAGCGAGAGCAGACTATGCTTGACGAGTATCCGGAGTTGTTCCGCTCAGGTACAATTTAATTTTGGTACTTGTCTTTCCTTTATGTAATTTCGTGGACGAAATTCTTTTAAGAATGGGAGAGTTGTAACGCCCCGAAACTCAAAAGAGCGACGGGAGGTGTTTTGGGACAGATGTGGAATCTGGCAGGAGGCACACGGCCTGGGACACGGGTGTGTCCCAGGGCGTGTCAAGCTTGAGTCGACGATCTGGCCGCGAGGTCAACGTTTTTTGCTCGACGATGTGTCGAGACAGGGCACACGGCCTGAGACACGGGCGTGTCTCAGGGCGTGTCGAGCCCATGTCGACGATCGGCCCGGGGAGTCGACGAATTTCGCTCGACAATGTGTCGAGACAAGGCACACGACCTAGGACATGGGCGTGTCCAAGGCCGTGTCAGGCAGTCGACGAACTTCGCTCGACGAAGTGTCGAGACAGTGAACACGGCCTGGCGCCCAGGCGTGTTCGAGTAGACACGGGCTAGGACACAGGCGTGTCCAATAGTCGTGTGAGTCTCGGGTTGTTTTCGGGGCTGTGTCGATGGAGGCACACGGCCGACCACACGGCCGTGTCAGTTGGAACACGAGTGTGTCAGTTCGAACACGGGCGTGTTGGATGCCCGTGTGTTGTTCCAGGCGCGTTGATTTTGACGGCGAATGGGGGACACGGACCTGGACACGGGCGTGTCGCAGGCCATGTTCGGCCCAGTTTTAATATTTCAAGCCCGAATCAAGGCCGTTCGTTTCTTTAATTTGGGATCCAACGGCTGGGGGTTATTCCTGATGGGATATACACGGGATTGGACCTTTGAAACCCTCATTTCACTTGAGAGGTTCCCTTTCTAAAGTCTAGAGAGAGAGGAGAGCAAATGAGGAAGAAGAAGCTAGATCCGGCCATTGGAGGAGCTTCGAAGCTCCAAATCGCGAGCCGACTTCGGATCTACGGAGGCAAAGAGAGTGCGATGCTTTTCATCTGCTTACTTTTCCATGGCACCAAGGAAGAACGCTAGTGTAACGATTCTCTTCTTGAGCATGTGAAGCTCTCCTTCTTTTGCATAGGAAGCCCACTCTCGCGAGTTTGCGGTGAGTTTGAGGCGTTCCTACGGGTAGACATGAATAGTCCCCGTTGTGTAGAGTCCGAAAGCGAGAACGGACATAGGCATGATGTGTGAAGCATATCCGGACATGTTGGTCTGTATCGGTGATGTTGCATTGCATAAATGCCGGAGAAGACTCCGTGCGATTGTTTGTTTTTCGGGTTTTCTACGTGGTAGATTGCAACAGGGAGCTTTGGGGATTAACCCTAAGGTGCACCCGGAAAACTGGGCGGATGCGTGATCTTGCCAACTTGGTGGCCTGGGAGTCAACTTGAAACATAACCAGGTTCTGTGAATTGTGATGGAAACGAGGTTCGAGAGAAGTTTGACCCGCGCATATGGCTTAAATTGTCATTGCGATGTGAGCACGAGTTAGATGGAACCGCACACATTCTATGTCGTTCGGTTAAAGAGACCTAAGGGTACATGACACTTGTTGTTGGCATAGATGAGGGTCTTCGGCGGTCTATGGCTTAAATTGACGTGACCCATGCCAAGAAGACAAAATGCTCATAGTGTGGCCGTCAAAGTGGCGGTGGTGTGATCGGAATGTATATGGCTTAAATTGACGTGACATCGACCGTTTCACCGAGAATGTGCCCTGAGAGCACGGGGCGTGTGGTCGTGCGTGCCAACGCCTGTGATGCAATGTATATTTATATACTGCTTCGTTATGCTAATAAGTGCAGGGAAGGAGCATCGTCGCCCCGAGTTGGGGCGGGATCGTTATAATTTGGTCAGCATTGCTGGCCGTTGCTTTTGTTTGCCACCGTGCGGTGGTTTTGTTGCTTGCAGGTGCTGCTGGACCAAGCGGTCAATAGCGGGCTAAAGCCCAAATTGCGAAGACGGCCCTCGAAGGCCTAATTGGAGTGTTTACTGCTTTTATTCATGTATGACCGGCCTGCGTGCCGTGGTTTGTAAATCATGTAATATTAAGTAGACAATTTTGTAAGGCCTTAAGGACAGTACTTGTGTATGTACTACATTCCTATTTGGTATATTAGTGGACATTCGTGCTCTTTGTGCTGTGTTCTTAATTGCAACTTATATAAACTGCTTCCGCTAGAATGCTTTGTGTAGGACGTTGGATTGGTTGGATGGTTTCCATGAATAACCACCCGGTCTGTCTGTGGTATATGGCGTCGGGCCCCGGCCGGACCTACTGTTATGTGTTATGCGACGGATAGGGGGTGTTACAATTTGGTATCAGACTACTGGTTTTGGTCGGGCTTAAACTGAATTCGTGGCTGAATTCTTTTTAAGGGGCGGTGAGCACATGTGTGTGTGTCATCATTATAACAGTAAAAGAACCCATCAATGTCCACTTAGGAATGAAAATACACGTGTTTGAGGAACCTGCGTGTTCCTATAATTGCTTTTGCAATTTTGTTTGGTCTCTCAACGGTGTTTTGTACCACTATCGATGACCAGAAGTGGTGCTGGGTCGTCGGAACGTCGAGTTTCTAAGGCTAGCAGTGCACCAGATGTTGCTCCTGCAACAACTCCATCGGCTGAGACCATACGATTGGTGGCCGAAGTAGTGTTGGCCATGATGAATACGCAGCCTGCAAGGCAAATGAAGCAGCCCGCTCCTGCGGTGGAGCAGGTAGTAGTGGAGCCGTTGGTACCAAGGAGGGCAAATGAGAGATAGCTCAAACATGTCATGAGCTTTAATCCTCCGGTATTCTCGGGGTTGGGAACCCCATCTCAAGCTGAAGACTGGCTCTCCAGGGTGAAGAGATTCATGACAGCAACGAAGACGGAGGAGTGGTAAATGACCACCATTGCTACGTTCCTTTTGGACGGGGAAGCGAGATTGTGGTGGGAAGGATTGGAGTTGCATCTACTGAGAGGTGGACAGCTTGTTGATGTCTCGATGGAGGAGTTCTCGAGACTATTCTTGGCTAGATACCTTCCTTCGGCACAGAGGATAGCGTTGGAGAACGAGTTCCTGAAGTGGGTTCAAGGAGACAGTACCGTGGATGAATATCTCCACGAGTTTACTCGTTTGAGTCGATATGCTAGCTCCACCATCACAGATGAGGAGCGCAAGACGAATCGATTCTACGAAGGGTTGAGAGATGAGTTGAGGTTACTACTCTCGGGGCCGATGACACAGGGTTTCTTGACCTTGGTCAACACGACCCGGTCCTTGGAGAAGGACATGAAGAATGTACAAGCAAAGAAAAGCTTGGGTGACAAGAAGTCTGAATTCAAAGTGCCGACTACTTCAAAGTCCGGCTATTGAAGATTCCACAAGAAGCATAAGACTTCGGGTCCAGCTCCCTCTTCTGGTGCTTTTGGGGCGACTACGGGTCGGACCCCGGGCGCATGTTTTACTTATGGAAAGCCGGGGCACTTTGCCTGCGGTTGTTGGAGCGGACGTCCCAAGTCCGAGAGAAAGCCGAGAGCAACTTACGAAGAGAATGGCAAGGCGGTGGAGTCGACCGCGTCCCACTATGCTCCGGCCCAACCAAGAGTGTATAATCTTGGCCAACAGGAGGCCATCAAATAGGCGGATGTGGTGATAGGTATGGTTTATTTTATAGCAAGTTAATTTCTTTAAATACTTGTTATGCACCTATTACCTTACCACTGTTTGTTTAGGATTTGTTTTGATTTGTGAAAATCCGGCAAGAGCACTCTTCGATACGGGAGCTTCACACTCCTTCTTGTCTGAAAGATTTATATCACGCATCGGAGTCCCTTCTTCGATAGCGAAGGATAAGTTGGATGTGTTGTTGCCCAATGGTTGTTTGATGCGGGAGGATAGAATCTGTGGTGTTAAGATTCGCATTGGGAATCAAGAATTCGATCTGCAGACGTCGTTACTACCGTTGGTGGAGTTCGACGTTATATTTGGCATGGACTGGCTCTCGGAGCAGCAAGCCTATATTGATTGCGGTAGCAAGGAAGTGAAGTTGTGAGCAAGTCGTGAGACGACTTTTACGGGCTTAAAGGGGTCGAGCAAGACGTTGATGTCTGCTCTTCAGGTCGTGAAGGCGGTTCGTGCCGGTGCAGAACTGTTCTTTACACTAGTGTAGGTTGCAAAGACGAAGCCCGCGTTGGATAGTATTTCAGTGGTATCGGAGTACCCTGATGTGTTCCCTAGAGATCTTACTGGAGCCCCGCCTCAACGGGAGATAGATTTTATGATAGAGCTCGTACTAGGTGCAAAGCCTGTGTCACGCTCTCCATATCGGCTAGCACCTAAGGAAATGACGGAGCTGAAGGTTCAACTGCAAGAGTTGTTGGAGCAAGGCTATGTGTGCCCAAGTTCTTCGCCTTGGAGCGCGCCAGTCCTCTTTGTTAAGAAGAAGGACGGAAGCTTGAGGCCATGTATTGATTATCGGGAGCTCAACAAGTTGACGAAAAATAACAAGTACCCGATCCCCCGGATCGATGATATCTTTGATCAGTTGGTCGGGTCGACGGTGTACTCAAAGTTGGATCTCAAGTCCTGGTACTATCAGCTGCGAATAAGGGAGAGTGATATCCCGAAGACAGCGTTCAGTACGAGATACGGGCATTATGAGTTTACGATCATGCCATTTGGGCTGACTAATGCGTCGTCAGTGTTCATGGATTTGATGAATAAGACCTTCAGGGAGTACTTGGACCATTTTATGATCGTCTTCATCGACGATATTTTGGTGTACTCGCAGAGTGAGGAAGATCACTTCAAGCATCTTCATTTGGTTTTGGAGACGCTAAGGAGGAATCAATTGTATGCCAAGTTCTCGAAGTGCGAGTTTTGATTATCCTCAGTGGCGTTCCTCGGTCATATTGTGAGTAGAGAGGGTATTGCAGCGGATCCGGCGAAGATTATTGCGATACGGGAGTGGCCTGAGCTTTCTACGGTAGCGGAAGTCCGGAGCTTTCTGGGGCTTGCCGGTTATTATAGGCGCTTCATAGAGAACTTCTCGCGGATAGCGTTACCTCTCACTACTTTGACGAAGAAGGAGCAGAAGTTCGTTTGGACGCCGGAGTGCGCGCGAGCTTTTGAGGAGTTGAAATGTCGGTTGACCACGACGCCTGTGCTGAGTTCGCCATGTGGGACCGAAGGTTATGAGATTTATAGCGATGCTTCGGGCATCGGTTTGGGTTGCGTGCTACTGCAACACGGAAGTGTAATAGCTTATGGTTCGAGACAGCTAAAAGTGCACGAGAGGAATTATCCGGTCCATGACTTGGAGTTAGCGTCCGTGATTTTTGCCTTGAAGCTGTGGAGGCATTATTTGTACGATGTGAAGATTGATATCTACACCGATCACAAGAGCCTGAAGTATCTGATTGATCAGAAAGATCTGAATATGCGACAGCGTAGATGGATGGAGTTCCTGGGGGACTATACATTCAAGATCCACTACGTGCCTCATAAGGGTAATGCGGTTGCGGATGCTTAGAGTCGTCGGGCCCCAGCTCAAGCCAATTGGCTGTCGATCCATGACGAGCGGTTGGTTCGGGAGTTGGAGGCGTTGGAGATTGTTTGTATGGATAAGCAATCAAGTACTGAAGCAGTACTGAATTGGACTGAAGTCCAATATGACCTGGCTGATCGGATTCGGCAGGCTTTGGATATGGATGACCACATGAAGTAGTTCATGGTAGAGGCTCTAGATGGGTCAAATTCCCAATTCGTTGTGGAGGACGGATTGCTTTGGAAAGACGGTCGTCTGTGCGTCCCAAGTGTGGGCAATTTGCGGGTGGAATTGTTGTACGAGGCACATCATACCAAGTACTCGATTCACCTGGGGAGCACGAAGATGTACCGCGATGTAAAGAAACTATTTTGGTGGTCGGGTTTGAAGAAAGATGTGGCGCTCTACGTGGCGAAGTGCCAAACTTGCGCCTTGGTGAAGGCGGAATGCCAAAAGCCGGGAGGATTTCTGAAGTCCTTGCCTATTCCGGAGTGGAAATTCGACGACATCACTATGAACTTTGTGCACGGTTTGCCAAGGTCACAAAAGGGGAACGGCGCCATTTGGGTGGTCGTAGATCGGCTAACGAAGGTGTCGCATTTCATTCCGCATAGGAAGGATGATCCGGTGGAGAAGTTGGCAAAACTGTATGTGGATAATATTGTACGGCTTCATGGTGTGCCCCGCAGCATCATGAGTGACCGTGATGGGCGGTTCACATCCAATGATTGGAGGCTTGTGCAGCAAATGTTGGGAACAAAATTAAAATTCAGCACAGCCTTCCATCCGCAAACAGATGGGCAGACCGAGAGGGTCAATAGAACTATGGAAGACATGCTCCGCATGTGTGTCTTGGACTTTGGAAAGCAATGGGAAGACGATCTTTATTTGGTGGAGTTCGCGTACAATAATAGCTACTAGACGAGTATTCAAATGGCGCCCTCCGAAGCCCTATATGGTAGAAGATGTCGCACGTCGTTGTCTTGGCTAGAAACGGGTGAGTCAAAGTTGTATAAGCGCTTAGAAGTGGAGGATGCTACTTCGTTGGTGCGTACCATTCGGGAGAGGTTGCTTATCGCTCAGGACCGGCAAGCAAAGTACTATAATGCCAAGCACAGGAACGTGGAGTTCGCTATGGGAGACTGGGTGTACTTAAAGATCAAGCCGTTCAAGGGTGTCTCGCGGGTGCGGCGATTGAAAAAGCTAAGCCCGAGGTACCTTGGGCCATTTGAGGTTCTGGAGCGGGTTGGTGAAGCAGCCTATCGGTTGAAGCTTTCGGTGGAGCTTAGTGGTTTACATGATGTATTCCATATTTCGGTGCTTCGGAAGGCAGTGCAAGAGCCTACGCAAGTGATCGCGGTCGATCAAGTGTCGATTGATAGTGGGTTGACGACAAAGGTCAAACCCGTGCGGATTGAGGACTCGGAAGTCAAGCGGCTACGCAATAAAGAGATCAGGATGGTCAAGGTCCGATGAGATAATTGCGGTCGTGAGGAGCTCTCTTGGGAGCGAGAGCAGACTATGCTTGATGAGTATCCTGAGTTGTTCCGCTCAGGTACAATTTAATTTTGGTACTTGTCTTTCCTTTATGTAATTTCGTGGACGAAATTCTTTTAAGAGGGGGAGAGTTGTAACGCCCCGAAACTCAAAAGAGCGACGGGAGGCGTTTTGGGCCAGATGTGGAATCTGGCAGGGGGCGTGTCCCAGGGCGTGTCAGGCTTGAGTCGACGATCTGGCCGCGAGGTTGACGTTTTTCGCTCGACGATGTGTCGAGACAGGGCACACGGCCTGAGACACGGGCGTGTCTCAGGGCGTGTCGAGCCCGTGTCGACGATCGGCCCGACGAGTCGACGAATTTTGCTCGACGATGTGTCGAGACAAGGCACACGGCCTAGGACACGGGCGTGTCCAAGGCTATGTCAGGCAGTCGACGAACTTCGCTCGACGAAGTGTCGAGATAGTGAACACGGCCTGGCGCCCATGCGTGTTCGAGTAGACACGGGCTAGGACACGGGCATATCCAATAGCCGTGTGAGTCTCGGGTTGTTTTTGGGGCTGTGTCGATGGAGGCACACGACCGACCACACGGTCGTGTCAGTTGGAACACGGGCGTGTCAGTTCGAACAAGGGCGTGTTGTATGCCCGTGTGTTGTTCCAGACGCGTCGATTTTGACAGCGAATGGGGGACACGGCCCTGGACACGGGCGTGTCGCAGGCCGTGTTCGGCCCAGTTTTAATATTTCAGGCCCGAATCAAGGCCGTTCGTTTCTTTAATTTGGGATCCAACGGCTGGGGGTTATTCCTGATGGGATATACATGGGTTTGGATCTTTGAAACCCTCATTTCACTTGAGTGGTTCCCTTTCTAAAGTCTAGAGAGAGGAGAGCAAAGGAGGAAGAAGAAGCTAGATCCGGCCATTGGAGGAGCTTCGAAGCTCCAAATCGCGAGCCGACTTCGGATCCATAGAGGCAAAGAGAGTGCGGTGCTTTTCATCCGCTTACTTTTCCATGGCGCCAAGGAAGAACGCTAGTGTAACGATTCTCTTCTTGAGAATGTGAAGCTCTCCTTCTTTTGCATAGGAAGCCCGCTCTCGCGAGTTTGCGGTGAGTTTGAGGCGTTCCTACGGGTAGACATGAATAATCCTCGTTGTGTAGAGTCCGTAAGCGAGAACGGACATAGGCATGATGTGTGAAGCCTATCCGGACATGTTGGTCTGGATCGGTGATGTTGCATTGCATAAATGCCGGAGAAGACTCCGTGCGATTGTTTGTTTTTCGGGTTTTCTACGTGGTAGATTGCAACATGGAGCTTTGGGGATTAACCCTAAGGTGCACCCGGAAAATTGGGCGGATGCGTGATCTTGCCAACTTGGTGGCCTGGGAGCCAGCTTGAAACATAACCGGGTTATGTGAATTGTGATGGAAACGGGACTCGGGAGAAGTTTGACCCCCGCATATGGCTTAAATTGTCGTTGCGATGTGAGCACGGGTTAGATGGAACCGTACCCATTCTATGTCGTTCGGTTAAAGAGACCTAAGAGTACATGACACTTGCCGTTGGCATAGATGAGGGTCTTCGGCGGTCTATGGCTTAAATTGACGTGACCCATGCCAAGAAAACAAAATGCTCATAGTGTGGTCGTCAAAGTGGCGGTGGTGTGATCGGAATGTCTATGGCTTAAATTGACGTGACATCGACCGGTTCACCGAGAATGTGCCCTGAGAGCACGAGGCGTGTGGTCATGCGTGCCAATGCCTGTGATGCAATGTATATTTATATACTGCTTGGTTATGCTAATAACTGCAGGGAAGGAGCATAGCCGCCTCGAGTTGGGGCGGGATCGTTATAATTTGGTCAGCATTGCTGACCGTTGCTTTTGTTTGCCACCGTGCGGTGGTTTTGTTGCTTGCATGTGCTGTTGTACCAAGCAGTCAATAACGGGTTAAAGCCCAAATTGCGAAGCCGGCCCTCGAAGGCCTAATTGGAGTGTTTACTGCTTTTATTCATGTATGACCGGCCTGCGTGCCGTGGTTTGTAAATCATGTAATATTAAGTAAATAATTTTGTAAGGCCTTAAGGTCAGTACTTGTATATGTACTACATTCCTATTTGGTATATTAGTGGACATTCGTGCTCTTTGTGATGGGTTCTTAATTGCAACTTATATAAACTGCTTCCGCTAGAATGCTCTGTGTAGGACTTTGGATTGGTTGGATGGTTTCCATGAGTAACCACCCGGTCTGCCTGTGGTATATGGCGTCGGGCCCCGGCCGGACCTACTGTTATATGTTATGCGACGGATAGGGGGTGTTACACGTCCCATCCGCCAGAAGATGAGGGTCATCGCCACAAAGCTGGAGGATCCCATCCGCGAGGAGGTGAAGAAGCTTCTCGACGCAGGCTTTATTTCTGAGATCTAGTACCCAGGCTGGGTCTCCAATGTAGTAATGGTAAAGAAGGGTGATGGGAGGTGGAGAATGTGTGTAGACTTTTCTCTATTAAATAAATCATGCCCTAAGGATTGCTACCTCCTGCCTCGGATCGACGCGCTGGTTGATTCAGCCGTCAGTTTTTCTATCATGAGTTTTTTGGATGCTTTTTCAAGTTATCACCAGATCCGCAGGCATCCCCCTGACGTCAAGGATGTCTCCTTCATCATAAGGGAAGGGTGCTTCAGCTATAAAATGATGCTTTTCGGGCTAAGGAACGCGGGGGATACATACCAACGGATGATGGACCGGGTGTTAAAAGATCAAAGGGGGAGGAATTTGGAGGTCTATGTCGATGACCTTATGGTTAAGAGCAGGGATGTGGGTTCGCACTTGCTCGGCCTGGAGGAGACGTTTGCAACCCTGTGAAAGTTTAAGATGAGGTTGAACCCCCAAAAGTATGTCTTCGGGGCAAGTCGGGGGAAGTTTCTCGGACACCTTCTAACCTCGGCAGGGGTCGAGCCTAACCCAGATAAGGTAAGAGCCATCATGGAGTTGGAATCTCCTCGCAACACCAAGTAGGTTCAGCGCTTGACATGTAAGCTGGCTGGGCTGAGCTGTTTCCTTTCTCGGGCCGGAGAGAGGTGTTCGCCTTTCTTCAAAGCACTTCGGGGGAGTAAACAGTTCGAATTGACGAAGGAATGTGCGGAAGCTTTTCAGGCAGTGAAGACTCAACTGACTCGAGCGCCACTCCTGCAGAGTCCAAAGGAGGGAGAGTACTTAGCCTTGTACCTTGGGGTAGGGGCTGAGGCAGTAAGCTCTGTATTGGTAAGGGAGGAAGGAAAAAGCCAGCTGCCCATCTATTATGTCAGTAGAGTCCTGAAGACAGCCGAACTGCGCTACCCCATCTTAGAAAAGTTAGCTTTCTCGCTGGTTGTCTCGGCTCGAAAGCTCAGGCCGTACTTTCAGGATCATTCAATCAAGATAGTGACCGACCACCCATTACACAAGATCTTTGAGGGGGTAGAACACTTAGGGCGGTTGGATAAGTGGTCCATTGAGCTCAGCGAATTCGACATCTTCTTTGTGCCTAGGCTCTCCATCAAGGCATAGGAGGTGGACGACTTCTTGGCTGACTTCATCACAGAGCTGGGAGAGGTGGAAGTGCAGCCGAAGGAGGCGTGAAAGATGTATGTTGATGGGGCCTCAGGGAAGCACTCCCTGGGAGGAGGTGTGGTGTTGTTAAGCCCCCAAGGAGTCACCATAGAGCAGGCAGTGGCGCTACACTTTCTGGTCACCAACAACCAGGCAGAGTATGAAGCCTTCATAGCCGGGTTGCGGTTGGCCAGGGAGCTGGGAGTTCACGCCGTGGAAGTGTTCACAGACTCACTAGTGGTGGCGTCCTATATTAAGGGAGAGTATGAAGCTCGGGAACCAACCCTCCAGAAGTACTTAGCCAAGACGAGGGGGATCATAAGGGGGTTCCGAACCTTCTCAATGCAGCACCTACCTAGGGAAGAGAATGAGGCAGCCGACCAATTGGCTAAGTTTAGACCCCGAGGGGGGGGAACCCTGACTGATCTTTTTCGCCCGACGATCGAGGAAGAGGCGCTAATGGAAGTAGATCGGCGACCCTCATGGATAGACCCCTTTGTGACCTTCTTCGCCACGGGCAACCCTCCTGAGGGGGTCAAGGAGGCAAAGAGTTTTCGGCATAAGGCAACCCACTATCTCATGCACGAAGGAAGCTTGCATTGTAAGATGCTCTTGGGCCTTCTGGAGCGATGTGTGACTGAAGAGGAGACTCGGCGTATTCTGGAGGAGGTTCACTCTAGCGAATGTGGTAGCCATTCCGGAGGAAGAACGTTGGAGGCAAGGGTGGTCAGGCAGGGGTATTTCTGGCCCACCCTGAGGAAGGATGCCGAGGAGTTTGCGAAGAGGTGCTAGAAGTGCCAGCTCTACGCCCCCTCCAGCTCTTGCCTGCTTAACGGCTTCGAAGCATTACGATGCCATGGCCTTTCGCCATTTGGGGGGATGGACCTAGTCGGGTCGTTCCCCCCGCCGAGCGGGCAGAGGAGGTTTCTTTTAGTCATGATCTACTACTTCTCTAAATGGTTGGAGGTCAAGACGTTGGCCAAAGTAACATCCCAAGTCATTCGGAATTTCATCTGGGGGGAGATCATCTGCAGGCACGGGCTTCCTCAGGCCATTGTCAGGGACAATGGTCCACAGTTTGCAAGCGAGGAGTTCATAAGTTTCTGCACTCAGCTGGGCATCGACCTCCGGTTTGCCTCCGTCCACCACCCCAAGAGCAACGATCAGGTGGAGGCGGTGAACAAAATTATCGTGAACCTGCTGAAGAGGAAGATGGAGAACTTGAGGGGGAGCTGGGTGGAACAGCTCCCCTCAGTATTGTGGGCCTTGCGAACAACCCAAAACAAGGCCACCGGCGAGACCCCCTTCAAACTTTCTCATGGGTGCGAGGCGGTCCTGCCCATGGAGTTTGAGGTTCGATCCCCACGAGTGGCGGCTGCAGGTGATGGAGACGAGGCTTGGAGGCTAGAAAATGAAGGGGAGCTACGACTCTCGTTAGACATGGTGGAAGAACTCCATGACGTGGCCGCTGTCAGGCAGGAGGAGATCAAACGAAGGATGGCAAAGTATTTTGATAAACATGTGAGGATAAAGAAGTTCAAGGAAGGGGACTTGGTCCTGAAGAAGGTCGACGCCGCGGGAAGGTCAGCCGTGGTGGGTAAGCTAAACCCGAATTGGGAGGGGCCCTATATCGTAGAAAAGGTCCTAGAGTCGGGGGGATACCATATCCAGGATGTGGAGGGGGTATCCTTGAGTCATGCATGGAGCGGAGATGACTTGAAGCGTTTCTACCCTTAGTGGGAGGAAGATTGTAAATCATATTTGTAATAACGTCTTTGAGTTTCTTCTCATGATTGGTTTCTTATTAGCTCTTGAGGATCTTTGCACTACCCCGAGCCTGGCTCGACCCCAGGTAGACCCGCTGTCTGGCTCCTACTAGCTGGGAGGTCTGAAGGCTCGCCTATGGGGTAAGGGACCCTGAGTGCTGCTCGGCCCCGGGTAGACTCGCTGCCCAGGCTCTCATTAGCTGGGCAGGGCTGAAGGCACACCTAGGGGGAAAGGATTGGCTCTTGAGGATCTTTGCACTACCCCAAGCCTGGCTCGGCCCCAGGTAGACCAGCTGTCTGACTCCTACTAGCTGGCAGGTCTGAAGGCTCGCCTGTGGGGGTAAGGGACCCCGAGTGCTGCTCGACCTAGGGTAGACTCGCTGCCCAGGCTCTCATTAGCTGGGCAAGGCTGAAGGCACACCTGGGGGAAAGGATTGGTTCTTGAGGATCTTTGCACTACCCCAAGCCTGGCTCGGCCTAAGGTAGACCTGCTGCCTGGCTCCTACTAGCTGGCAGGTGCGAAGGCTCGCCTGTGTGGGTAAGGGACCCCGAGCGCTGCTTGGCCCCGGGTAGACTCGCTGCCCAGGCTCTCATTAGCTGGGCAGGGCTGAAGGCACACCTGGGGGGAAAGGATTGGCTCTTGAGGATCTTTGCACTACCCCGAGACTGACTCGGCCCCAGGTAGATCCGCTGCCTGGCTCCTACTAGCTGGCAGGTCTGAAGGCTCGCATGTGGGGGTAAGGGACCTCGAGTGCTGCTCGGCCCCAGGTAGACTCGCTGCCCAGGCTCTCATTAGCTGCACAGGGCTGAAGGCACACCTGGGGGAAAAGGATTGGCTCTTGAGGATCTTTGCAGTACGCCGAGCCTGGCTCGGCTCCAGGTAGACCCGCTGTCTGGCTCCTACTAGCTGGTAGGTCCGAAGGCTCGCCTGTGGGGGTAAGGGACCCCGAGTGCTGCTTGGCCCCGGGTAGACTCACTGCCCAGGCTCTCATTAGCTGGGCAGGGCTGAAGGCACACCTGGGGGGAAAGGATTGATTCTAGGAGTCACGACGGAGTCATAAAGTCCCTTGCTGACAGGTTTAGAATCGAACATTTTCAGGCCTTGAACAAGGAGGGATTGATCCAGACCCTTCTAGGCAGGGCTCTTGACACAACCCTCCCGGAAGACCTCTCTTGGCGCGAACCTCTGAGCGGGGGGGGGGGGGGGGGGTCTCGGCTGAGTCCTCAGTAGGGCTCTCGGCAAGGCTCTCGCCATGACCAGCTGGATGGGGGCCCCGGCGAGCACGGCTTGATAAGGGTTCCGGGCGCAACATTGTAGGCAAGGCTCTCCGCATATACTTTTCGGCAGATGCCCCTAGATCAACTCTCAGGGTGGAATGCAGCCGTCACCTAAAAGAGCCTAGGGTGCACGTAAAGTTGACAAACGTTCTAGTGACAGTGGGCATTTCGACATTCAAAACAAAAGTAAAGAAACAATAAGGGAATTTCGCCCCCTGTACAAAAATCACACTAACATAGTTCATAAACCTTAATTATATCAGAAGAAAATTACACTAAGCGGAAAAGCTAGCGGGTAGATTCGTCAGAGTTTCCGCTGGTTCCGCTGCTGGAGGTCTCGCCAGAGGATCTGCTAGGAGAATAGCCGGAGGACTCGCCGAGGGAGCAGCCGCTAGTTCTCGCAAGCTCCGCCACACCGTACGCCGGGGAGCCGTCCTCTCCCGCAGGGCGGGGGATGGGCTCAAACAAAAAGGGCAGGATCCCTCGCGCGGTGAAGGTCTCGCCTCCCTCGTTCAGCAGCCCCGACTCTCGCAAAACTTCAATCACCATCCTCATTGTTGCTTGCGAGTTTTCCTGGATGATCACGTCGATTTCATAGTCAGAGTAATGGCGGCGCTCTACCCGTTCCTCCCGCTGCAGGCGGTCCTTGGCCAGGGCTAGGGCCTCCTCCAGGCGCTTCACTTCGGCCCGCAGCACCTAGTTCTCAGCTTCAGCGCGGGCCGCACGCGCGCGGGACAGTTCAATCTCCGCATCATCCTGCGAGGGGATCCATTCAGGTAAAAGGAGAAAGCGTGTGGAATGGCTCGAGAGTGGGAAAGTCCTGCTTACCTCTGGGGTCGGGCGAGCGGAGAGAAGCTGTTGGGCGGCAGCCAGCTCGGCCTTCAGGGTGGCGGCTTCCGCCATAGAGGCGTCCCTTGCCTTAAGCATATCCACAAAGTTCCGCTCTATGGAGAGGGCGCGGCGCCTGGCCATGTGCGAGAGCTGGACCATGCGAAGCTGGGCCTGGGCGGCGTCGAAAACGAGGCCCTTTGTTGTTGTTCGGTCAAAGGAATTTGCGTCTTCCCGGCTGTAGAGGCCATATCCCAGAGCGAAGGTGGGGCCGGAGATGACGTCACTCTCCCTCTAGGAGGGGAGAAGGGTAGAAACGGCTATGCAGTTGCTGGCGGGTTCCCACTGGAGCATAGGGAGGCCCTCCGTGTCCTTGTACTTGTCACCGAAACCAAAGTTTTGATGTCCTTTCAGCACCGGACCGCAGGAGGGCTCGACCGGAGTCTCTGCGGCATGAGGGCCAGCTTCCACCTCACCTCCCATAGAAGAGGTCTCGGCGGGAGCCTCAGAGCCAGGCTGGCGAGCATCCGCCCTTGTGGTAGCGGAAGGGATTGTCGCGGGGGTCTCAGCAGGCACCAGTATCACCATCTTCCCCTTTTCCGCGATGGACGGTATCGACTTTTTGGTAGGGGGGCCGGAAGGGAGCTTGACTTCCGCTTCGGAACACTTGGTGCAGAGGAGGCTTCAGGCTCTTTCCGACAGGAGTCGGCGGCCGCCAAGGCGCGAACCAAGGCGGCAGAAGGTGCCCCAGACTCTTCAAAGGGCTGGTGGATGGGAAGATCTCGCTCACCTGCGAAGCCCATAGTTTTTATGAAGCCTTTCGATTCAAAATAAGCTCTCGCAAGACTAATCCAGAAAGTTACCTTCGTCGGGGGCAACCAGTTGGAGGGTTTCAAGGTTTCGCCGGAGGAAGGGCACGTCAAAAACCTTGGAGCAGAAAAATTCAACGAGGGCACCTTCTCCCTCCCCGAGAGAGGGAGGCTTGTAGGTCGCGCCATCGTACTGGATGGGGGCGAGAGGGACGTTGCCGAAAGGTCCTGAGACAAAGAAGAACCTCTTCGTGAAGTGGTGGTGTTTGTTGGCGAGACCCGCCGTCTTCACCGACTGGCCGGAGAGGAAAACCGACCCTCCTTTGGCTCGGAAGTTGAACAACTTCCGAAAGATCGAGAGGTTGAACTCGATCCTTTCTGCCCGCATGTAGCAGGCAAAAGCCACAAGGAGGGCGACAGAATTGGGGTTGAGTTGAGTGAGTACCACCCCATAGTAGCACCGGGCTTGGCGCACCTCAGGCCAGAGGGGAAGTCGGAGGCCCGCTTCAAAGTGCTCCAGGGGAATAACGAGCTCCCCTTCCGGCACGATGTTCACCTTGGCCTCGCGACCTGGTTTCCGCGCGGTGAGCCCTGACGGGATGTAGTTCTTGTTTGTGGTGGCGAACTCCGCTAGCGTAAGCCGGCAGGGAGGAATGTCATGATCAAGGAAGGATTGAGCGCACTTAGAACGGCCCTCGCTTTCGCACGGCATCTCGGAGGAGGGAGAGAAGAGAGAATGGGATGCGAAGGAGAGAACCCTTGCGCTTCTGGAGAAGGCGAAAACGATTGACTGATGGACAGAGCTTTGGAATAAATGCTGGGAATAGGGTAGGTGGATTGGCCTATTTATAGAAAACAGGGTAATCATGAGTTCTTAAGAAAAGAATGGCGGGAAAAAGTCAACGAGTCAACGACTCCGGTCCTTTGCTTTCCGTCCTGTTGCGCCAGCTCCCCATGGTTTGGCGAGAAGCGATAGACTGCTAGGGAGGCTGGAGAAGGGGGCGCGCGGCCTCAAGACACGAGAAGCATTGAGCGAGACGTACGCATCAAGAATTCTCAAGAAATTAGAACAGCATACAAAAGGGGAACTAAAGAAGCAAAGATAAAGACAGGGTCTCGCCAGACGAGAGCCCCCGACAAGGATAGTAAATAAATAATAATAATAATCACAGTAGCACATGCAGCTGTAAGAAAATATCCAATGTGAGAAGTGAAAGGGTACAGATAGAAGAGGTAGGCCAAGAAGAGGGGTAAAGGGAGAGATTGCCCGCAGAGGTCAGTATGGCACCCACCGCCAATGACCTAGATCTCACCGACCAGGCCTAGGAGGGTCTTGAGGATCGAAGAAGGCCGTCAGGGAGGTTAGCCCCCGGTTGGCCAGGCGGAGCTGATCTCGGATCCGCGCGATGTGACTGCTAGGTGAGGTTTCGCCGGAAGCTGCGTCATGGAGTCCCGCCCTGCCAAGGAGGTCTGCGCAGTCTCGCTCAACAGCCGCCAGTCGCCGCTCCATCACCTCTTGAATCCTTTTCACCGCTACAGAGTTGGCCTTCTGCTGTTGCACGAGCTTCGACAAGACTATCGCGATTCTCCACCTCCTCTCCTTTCCGCTCTTTGGCCCCTCGAGAAAGTCTTCTATCTCGCCGGCGAAAGGGAGGGGCGAGTCTCCCCCTGTTTCTTCTTCTCCTTCTTCTTCTTCTTCTTCTTCCTCATCCCTTTCGGCCTCATGGTTTTTTGGCTCTGAAAAAGCGAAAACAATCAGAATCAGGAGGGGGGGGGGACAAAAGGGTGATTGAAGAGCGGGGAGGTTCTCGCTTACCAGGAAAGCGAGAGATGTCTTTTACCGATAGACAGTGAGAAGGGTCAGGCTGATCCTCTGCGCCCTTTCCAAAAAGGAGGTGGAGCGGCTTACTCCGTCCCGGGCGAAAGGTCCTGTGCCCCGGCTGGTCGGACTCGCCAAGAGCGGGATCGGGGGCCCCCTCTATAGACAGAGGTGGGGGTCTTGGCTCGGAAGCGGGAGGCTCAGGGTTAACCCCTCCGACAGGGAGGGAGTGTTCTGGTATCAGGTTGGTGCTACCGGCTGGAGGGTCAAGCGGAACGGTCCCTGTAGCGGAGGGCGGATCCTTATTACAAAGGCCAGCCACTTCCGTAACCAACGTCGGAAAGCCAGCGACGGCTTTAGGTGCTAGTCCCTGAGAAAGGAGTGGCTTTATCAATCATACAGCCTTAAACAAACTCTTGAAATGCTCGCGCCAACGGTAAGAGCGAAAGGACTGAGCCATACCTCGAGTAAAGAAGCGAGAGAATTGGCGCGACTCAGAGTTGGGGAAGGCGGGTCTTGATTCTCTCTCAGCAGGTCGTGCTTTACTGTTTTAGCCTTCTTCTTCTTATTCCTAAGGCGGGAACTCTCACCGGCTGGTTTCTCTCCAGCGGGCTTCTCGCCAACTAGTTTCTCGGTCAGCGCTCTCTCACCAGCAGGCCTCTTGCCCATTAGCCAAGGGGCAACCTTATCACAGCGGGTGCGAGCTCGGGCCTGGGCAGCCGCAAGACGAGCCTAATGCTCCTTTGAAAGTGGCTTTTCGGTGGGTCTGGCACGCATCTTTCAAGATTGGCAGAGGCTTGCACAGGGAGAAGGGACAATAGTGATGGCCTAAGTGGCTGACCCAGCGACGTATTTATAGAGCATAGGTGGGGTCTACTAAAAGATTCCCTGCCAGGTCAGCATGTACCCATCGAATATTTGGGGTTGGACGGATCTTTTCGAGCGCAAGGCTAGCTCGCAAAGAGCGGGGATTGTGTACAACCCCATATTCGTTGGGTAAAACCAAGGTCCCCCTCAAGGGATAGGACTAGGCTAGTTTCGAACTAGCTTTGGGCTTCAGAGCGAAAGAGCCCCAGCCGAGACCCACTCCTGCCCAAAGGCGGCGAGAAGGCTCGTGCCACATGGATGGCAGAAGCAGGCTCTGGCGCCCCATGAAGGGGGAAAGCAGGCTCGGTTCGGGGAACCCTTCCCCCCTTTTTTCTGTATCTCCTGCCGAGTGAAAGGCGGGATGGTTCTTGGCATAAGGTTCTCGCCGGTTGGGGGGCCATGGCCTAGGGTGAAATTACCTAGTTGCCCTCGGGTAAATGACATGTATGCCCCCGGGGTCTGCATTCAGAATTTCATAACAGCGGGGTTTGGCTATTGACAGACAAGCCAAGGGTACTTTACTAATTTCAGGTCAGCCAAGACTACAAATAGACCCGTAGGGGCTTTCAGAAGGCAAACTGTCATTATTTCTCTGAAATTCTCTAGTGCTTTTTGAGGAGCTTCGAGCCCAGTTTTTGACTTTGGAGGGGAAGCTCTCAGAGATCTTCCGGGAAAGAGGTGAGACCTCCCCGCTGAGGCTTTGGGTCAGTTCTAGAACCTTTGCAACCAGTCGAGGGTCGGGGTTTGAGAGAAGTAGGTGTTGGCTACACCCTTGTTTTTGAACTCTCGTTGAGGTCAATTTCTGGCCTCAACACCCGGTGTTTTGATATCCTTCTTGAACGGATCCGTCTCATTGAAATTGACTAATAATATCTAATATATATATATATATATATATATATATATATATATATATATATATATATATATATATATATATATATATATATAACTCTTTTTGGCACTTGGTATTGAGGTGGCGTAGTTTACAACTACCTAGCTAGTTCATTTCTTATTGTTTCTTCTTGGTTATTACCGACTTTTGCCTCTAGTTTGCTCGTTGGGTTCCCGTCCACTTGGAGGTTTGTCATTGTTGCTTGGTTTCTTTTACCACCACTTATTACTGAGGTGTTCTTCTTTTGAATGTCTCAGGTTCAGAGCAGTAGCAGGTTAAACTAGTAGAGTTCGTAGTTTTCAGAACTGCAGCTAGTTGTTGTTGTTTGCTTTCCTCCTCAGTTTGGTGAGGTAGTTGTTTCTTTATTTCAGATTAGACGAGTGTCCTATGGGTTCGTGTAGTTTGTTGACTTCCATAGTGTTAGTTTGTGATGTTTGACTACTTTCTAGTTTTACTGTTGTAACTTGTTGTTAGTTATACACTTGCTCTCTGTGTAAGATTTATGTTATGATGCCTGTTAGGTATTTTTAAAATATAAAAAATTGCATTCTAGAGTAGTTACATAGAATCTATTTTAACTGAAATTCATTCTATTTTAAGAGCCATAAAACTACCTTTTTACTTATGCTAAATATAGAAGTCACATTTCCATAACAAAATTTGCGAGGTCTTTATGCTCATATAGGATAATAAATGAAATAAATTGAATATTTTTCGCTGCGTAAACTTATACTTTCTTGCTCGTGGACTAGTTGATCCACCAGACCGAGGAACTCGATCAGTAAAACCTATAAAATATAAAATATATTTTAAAATATAATTCATGTGTCTTTTTATAAAATAAGCGAAGGGACATGTTTGCCTGAACACCTGCAGTTGTCCCCTACACGGCATGACATCACAATCGCATATTTTCTCTCACTCTTATAGTATTTTAATACTAGGAAAATGTTGCTTGTGATAGTTGGTATTAGAGAGAGGTTGTTCGATAAGTTGCACGACTAATTCTAATATAATTTTAGTTGTCTAATTTCATTGCATACACACACCTAAGTGTCAACAATATGTCTTGGTGAAAGCATGAACACTACACTTGTAAGCATGACAAGAAGTATATGAGACATAATATGTAATATGAGATACATAATATGTGGCTTTATATGAATCCTCATAGGAAGCAACATGTGATTGTTATGTTGTATGAGATACATAACAATCATCACATGGATGTCCATTAGATTTTATTTTTTTCGTTACATGTGATATTATGTAATATGAGATGTATAATATTTCATGTGTACGCCGCTCATGACATGCATTAAGGCCTTTTTAGAATGCATAACACTGCATGCATAACATAACATAACATTTGCACACGTGTCAAGTTAAGACCTACATGATGACACTCGTACACACATGATTTAAAATGAAGATTTAAGCATTCATGCAATCATATTTTTTGTACAAGAGTCAGTGGGGTGATGGTTCATCATCCTAAGTCGAAAGCACGATATCATTTCATGAATACCAAGAGCAAGGTAACAGTAAGAGCAAGTATTTTCGCATCATTGATCTGATTTGAGTTAGGAAATCTGAGTTTGCTAGCTGAGGTGTCTTAAGCTTGGTATTTATTAGATGTAAGTTTGTCCTGTAAAGATGCCGACAAAATGAATTGTGACGAGGTCGACTCCCTAGTCAGAGGGTGAGTCATCGGGTGCGTAAAGCGAAGCCGTAATTGAAGGGTTGTGGCAGAGCAATGAGGCTCTATCAAGGTAAATGATTGAGATGCAATCGCAAATTCAGGTAATGTTGACTGCCGTCTCAGGGCAACAACCTAGAGTGCAGGACCCTGCAGTGGGTCAAGCCATTCCTATTCTTCCTGCTCCTCTGGTGCCCCCAGTGTTGCTGCCACTAGAGATGAACTTCATTTCACATTTACAGCGCTTAAGACCTCCTACCTATGACAGTAGAGCCGACTAGATCATCGTTATCGAGGAAATGTTTTCTTATTCTGGGATTTCTACTGACCAAAGTGTGATGGTCGTTGCGTACCAGCTGAAGGGTCCTGCGAAGAGCTGGTGGTTAAGGGAGAAAGAGAATCTTACAGATAGTTGTTCGTAGGAATCGTTCAAGGGGTTGTTGCTCAAGAAAATTTTGTCATCGGTCGAGCAAGATCGTCTGATGAATAACTTTTTGCACCTAAAGCAGAGGCAACTCACCGTTAGTGAGTATGAGGTTGAATACAGCAAATTGAGCAGGTTTGTTCCGGATTTGGTAGCCTTTGAGACAAGCAGAGTAAAGCATTTTCTGGGTGGTCTTAGAAGTGACATCCCGCAGTTGGCCAGCGCATACAGATCTGAGAGTTATACTGAAGCAGTTGAAGCTACCCTGAAGGTCGAGGCAATTGATAATGCAAAGAACCGTAGGCTGCAGATGAGGAAGGATAAGAGAAAGTCTGATGACAGTGGAAGCTCTAAGGCATCCGGCCCTGCTCCAAAGAAAGGACGAAAGGAAGTGTGCAGTTTCTGTGGTCGGTCAGGCCATCCTTTTGAAAGGTGTTTCAAGAGACTGG
This sequence comes from Platanthera guangdongensis, assembly GCA_039583875.1. Classification (NCBI taxonomy): domain Eukaryota; kingdom Viridiplantae; phylum Streptophyta; class Magnoliopsida; order Asparagales; family Orchidaceae; genus Platanthera; species Platanthera guangdongensis. Next base: position 175,580,770 of record CM077148.1, read on the forward strand.
ATGCGTCGAAGCAGTCTTAGATGCTTGCGATCTAGGATACACTTAAGGGAGATCTTGTTTGCACCTACTGCTAGAGGAAGGGGCACGATGTGACCCGTTACTTCAAGAAGGCTGGAGCTTGCTTCCAGTACAGTTAGAAAGGGCATAAGGAGGGTGATTGTCCGCAATCCCAACCCATGCTGCAGGTGGTTCCTTTGCAGACACTACTGTCACCCCCACAGTGTAACATCCCGACTTTTATTGGGCCACCAGAACCCTAATAGGCCCAATAAAAGTGACATGAACCTCTACTCATGACCCAGTAGGAGGCAACACTAGGTAGGGTATAGAGCTAGAGAACTCTGATTTGAGTTCTGTCAGTTCTCGTGGCCTCGTATAGTAAATACGAGCGTGTCGGAACTCACTCCGTTGAACTCCGATATCATATGGTGAATATGACTGTTCCTCGTAGAAAGTCATAAAAATGAGATTTTTGGATATTGACATAGAGAACTCTGATTTGAGTTCTGTCTGTTCCTATGACTTTGTATAGTTGATACGTACGCATCAGAACTCGTTGCATCGTGATTCGAAGCCTAACGATGATTATGAGCGTTTTGACCATTTTAGTGTGTCGCGACGCCCAGATTTTGAATACTTAGCAAACGAACTCTGATTCGACCCCGATCAGTGGCATTGGATTTGTATGGTCAATACGAGGTCAACCGAGTTTATTCCGATCAATTTTGATGACGAGTGGTCAACCCGTGGTTAAATAGAGCACAACCGTGTACCGAAAAGTGTGTGCACACTAATTATGACACGACACCCCAACCTTGACCCACCCCTGATGACTCAGACCTAATCTGACTTTGACCAGCATGATGGACCCACCCCATGGTTGACTTGGTCAAACCTCCCTAAAAATTGAATTTTCATGAAAAATTCTAATTTTCAAGGTACCCCCACTTGAGGCCACCACTCCAAGCTATTTATGGGCCTCTTATGGGCTCTGATTTTCCAGAAGTCAGCCAAGGAAGATGGATTTTAGGCCAAAGCAAGGGACAAGGCCCACCTTCTCTCTTTCTCCCTCTTCTCCTTTCCCTCACATGGCCTATGGCCTAGTTAGGCTTTTAGGATCTACAACCATCTATTGGGAAGCTTACATTTGTCCCAAACCAGCATACTTTGTGAAGCTTGGGAGCCAAAGCAAGGAGAGGATCAATCCTAGGCCTCCACCTCACCCTTTTTCCCCAAGCCTAGGCCCAAACCTTAGGATTTCCCCAAGTTGTTGTACTACCTCCCTGAATGATAGACATCTATCCAAGGCCAGCTGGAAGAGTGCCAGCTGCCAACTATGGTTGGTGCAACCCAACCATGGTTCCCCCTCTTGGTCAAGAAGGAAAAAGGAGGGGCTCAACTCATCCCTCTATAAATTCAACCCTCCACACCAGAGGATGGAAATCCTCTTCCCCATCTCAAAACGACCCCAGCCATGACCCTACTAGAGCTCCACCTCGCCGGAAAATGAGAAGCCGAACTCCGCCACCTTCCACCACCTCTCATGGCAACTTCGCCGAGAGCTCCCGGAGACCAACAAACAAGGTGAAAACCTTCTCCTCTCCTTCCTCCCCCTTTTCTAGACGATTTGCATGCGAGCTCCGGCGGCCGGAGCGCCGCCGCCATCACCCCCTCCCTCCCGTTCAAAATAAGAAAAAGAACTCCGGCGATGACCGGCGGCGGCAGGCCGCCGGACCACCGCCGGAGGGAGTGCCCGCCACTGGGGAGTTGGTCGGAGTTGGAGTCACGGCTGGCCAGCGGCAGAGAAGGCCCGTGAGGGCGGATTCTTCGGTACAGGGAGCGGAGAAGATGATATAAAAAATTTATAATTTTATAATATTTATAAATATTATAATATTATAATTAAAATTGGTGTTATATTTCCTGTGGAGTAAACTAGTGCCTTGATGAAAAAGTTTTGAACATAAAAATTGTTTCCCTTGATTAGGGCAGTCTACACAAAATTTTGGGGAATTTTTGGAGTTAGTTTGGTATGTTTAAAAGCCTAAATAATAATTCTATGGCCAATTCAGAGGCCTGAAATTTCTCGGAAAGTTTTGGAAAATTTCTAGGCCCTTTTTAGGCCCTCTTAAAGGTTGTATTAAAATTTGGGAACCTTAGGATAAAAATTGAAGATTTTCCAATTTTTTTGAGCCTTGGGTCGCACTCGGAAATTTACGCGCTCAAATTCTTTGAAAATGAAAATCGAAGCGCGCGACCACTTTATATTAAATATTAAGTTCAATTAATTAAGCGACGAGAGTTATCGAGGCAAGATTTTCAGCTCCGATTACTTCGAGGTTTTTGTCAAAATCATCGAGCGTCTCGTTCTTAAAATAACTCTCTGGCATTTTGGGTAGACTCGAGAGATGAAAGTATGAGCTTTGAGTAATATATTTCCCAATCTCGTTTCGGGTAAAGAATTTCCCTCATGTGTTGGGAATGATTTTCGAGGCTGAAATTCGAGGAAGAATGTGCTCTCTGATGAGATTCTCGGATTCGATCTGACACAAGAAATCGAATTGACATTTATTCTCGGATGAATAATAAAAATATAACTCGTGATAAGCTTCTCCTGGTCCGATTAAGCCGCGATTAAAAAGGGCGCAACTGAATTGTTAATGGATCTCAATAATGGATGTAACCCAAAAATTTTTTAAAATTAAAAAAAGGACTGAATACGCCTCTTAAGAACGGAGAAGGAACTGAAAATACCTCCTGAGAACAGAGATGGAACTGAAGGCTCCTTAATGGAGTGATTGGAATACTAACCATTTTATTTATGATTATTCTAGTCTTGCACTTATTCAGTTCCTTTGTTTATTTCAGTTCAGTACTTTCAATTCAGTACTACTCTAGTCTCGTACTGGTCAAGTTCATTTCAGTTCAGTACCTTTAATTCAGTACTACTTCAGTCTCATACTAGTCAAGTTCAATTCAGTACTTTCAATTCAGTACTACTTCAGTCTCATACTGGTCAAGTTTATTATAGTTCAGTACTTCCATTTTAGTATTACTCTAGTTTCTTACTGGTCACATCTCATTATGCAGCGTTTATTATCAGCAGTTTAAATTACTGCATTCTCATTATTGCAATTTACTATTATAAGCACGGGTCCTGTTTTGACGAGTAGTTGTTTGTTAAGGTTGAGCTTTAGTTGGGGATAACCAGAGTTGAGGTTTTCCTTTAAGTTTAGCCTCAAATAAAGTGCTCTCATGCTCCTTGTTAAAAGTTGAGTTGAGTGTTGCTGCTTGAAGGTTAACATATAGTAGGACAAGCCGCCGCAGACCCGATGTTTATTATAATGATTATGTGATTGATTGCTTGTGAATTGCTTACGGTGAATTATGGTGGGTCAGTACCTTCCGCAAACCATTCGTACAGGTGCGGTAAGGTCGATGACTCAAGGCGACAGGGGAGATGGGTACCACGGGTGACCGACCGTTATCTTTCCCCATTGGATTTTCCTCCACTGGTCGGCCAAAATGTTGAATCGCTGGATGTCGCTCACATCCAAGAGTACACGGGGATGTACGTTAGGGCATGGGCTGTGCGGTACGACCACCCCCAAAAGTGGCAGGACTAGCCACTATCACCGACGGCCACATCGGCGAGTCTCGTGGGGCTAGCTGCCCTGCTGGAACAGAAGCGGTCTATACTATGTCGACATAGGATTTTGTTATGCGCGACTGTGAATGCCTGCGATATGTTATGCGTGGCTATGAATGCCTGCGATGTGTTATGCATGACTTTTAATGCCTGCGATGTGTTATGCGTGGCTGTGAATGCCTGCGATGTGTTATGCACTGCTGCGAATCCCTATGATGTGTACGCGACTATGAATGCCTGCGATGTTTGCACGGGTTATGAATACCTGCTATATTGTTGTACTAGTGGAGCCTAAATTATAACTGACGTATATTACTGATGTTAGTCTAGTTATATCATGATGCGCCTCTCTGTTACTAGTCTAGTTATATCATACTATGCCTCTTTTTGGTTGCTCCTAACTTATTCATGAAATATTGTACTAACTTTCTCATGCTTCGACTATCTACTTTTGTTAGGTGTGTAAGCTTGTCCCCAGGATATGGATCCAGGGAGGAGATTTGTTTCCACTTAGCTCTGTGACTAACGGTTATTTAAATAACCATTAATAGGAGATGGTGCACCGTAACGACCAGTTACTGCGGGACAGTATACTAGCCGATAGGACTACTGGAGCAGAGGCACCCCCATCGTCTCTAGAGTTTCGAGACGTGAATACTAGCAAGCAGAGTTGTGTGAGAGAGGAGTTGTTAGTTATAGTACTGTATAGCCTACGGGCTCTATGTATAAACAGTGGCTACGGTCTTTTGTGATTTTTGTTAAATATATACTGTTATATATATTTGTTGTGGTTTCCTGTTAATGCTTTCGCAATACTCTGTGATGTGAATGTTGTGATTCAAGCCGAGCAAGCCGGCCAACTAGTGCTTAGCAGAGTGGGTCGTTACACTATTAAGGAGCACTGGGTGGACGCTTTGGGCAGGTAAGATCCCCTCCGGTCCGACCCGGGGAAAGGTTGGGGGGTGGGGGGTCTTACATGTAACACATGGATAAGGAGAAAGAAAAGCTCAATGTGCTGACCAAGGAGGAGGCTCAGTCCTCTGCCCAGGTGATTTCAAGATAGTCTCTAGCATAGCTAGCAATCTTTTATGGTGGATTTAAGTTCTTTTTTTAGTTGCGCACGTAATGTTTTTAAGTGATTTTAAGATGAAGAATAAGTGGACGCGAGTTCTCTTCTATTCGGGTGCTACTCACTCCTTTGTGGCTAGGAGTTTTATAGACGGACATCATTGGGATGTTGATCAGTTAAATGATGCTCTTAATGTCAAGTCAAGTCAGGGTATTCAGCAGTGCCCTATTTCTCTAGGTGGTTTCCTAGCTTTCGCAGATCTGAAGGTGTTAGATCTGGTGGATTTTGACGTGATCTTGGGCATTGATTGGATGTCCCGATATGATACTGCCATCCGGTACAAGGTTAAGTGCTTGTATTTTAAGGGGGTCAATGGCCAACCCTTGAGCGTATATGACTTACCGCGTTAGGACTCCCCAATTATTTTTGCGGTACATGCTCATCAATTATTAGAGTCTGGTTGTGTATCTTTTCTTACTTCTATTTCTGTTCTGAAAACTGCACTCGATGTGCCTCGTGTCGATGACATTTTTGTGGTCCAAAGTTTCCAGATATTTTTCCTGCTAGTCTTCCCGGACTTCCACCCAAGAGAGAGGTGGAGTTTGTTATTGATCTTGAGCTCGGTACTCGTCTTATTGCAAAAGAATCTTACCGTATGGCGCCGCGTGAGTTGGAGGAGTTATGTTCCTAGTTGGACGAGCTATTACAGTGTGGTTTTATCAGGCCTAATTCTTCATCTTGGGTGGTCCAGTCCTTTTCATGAAGAAAAATGATGGGTCGTTAAGGCTGTGTATAGATTATCGAGAACTGAACAAGGTAACTATCAAGAATAGGTATCCATTGCCTTGGATCGATGACTTGTTTGACCAATTGCGAGGTAGTTCATTTTTCTCAAAGATTGACCTTCGTTCGGGCTACCATCAGTTGAGAATCCGTGAGTCAGATGTTTCGCGAACTGCCTTTTGCTCCCGATACGGTCATTTTGAGTTTCTGGTAATGTCGTTCGGGTTAATGAATGCATCTTCTGTCTTCATGGACGTGATGAATAGATTGTTCAAGGACTTTCTGGACTAGTTTGTAGTGGTATTCATCGACGATGTTCTGGTGTATTCCAGGAATGCTGAAGAGCATGCCTTGCACTTGTGCTTGGTTTTGACTACTCTGAGGGAGTACAAGTTGTATGCGAAGCTAAGCAAGTGTGAGTTTTGGCTGTCTCAGATGTCTTTCTTAGGTCATATTGTGAGCAAAGGTGGTATCTCTGTGGACCCGATAAAGATAACCGCAGTGTTGGACTAGAAGAGGCCTTTAATGCCTAAGGAGATAAGAAGCTTCTTAGGGTTGGCAGGGTACTATAGGAGATTCATGAAAGGGTTTTCAATGTTGTCTGCGTCGTTGACCAAACTTAAGCAGAAGAGCACAGCTTTTGTTTAGAGTGATGCCTATGAGGAAGCTTTTCAGGAGCTTAAGAAGAGATTATATTCTTCTCCAGTTTTGGCATTGCATACTGAAGGAGTAGAATATGATGTTTATGTGGATGCTTCATGAGTTGGACTCGGTTGCATTTTGATGCATGATGGCAAAGTGATTGCATATGGATCGAGACAATTGAAGTTCCATGAAAATAACTATCCTACGCATGACTTGTAGTTTTCAACTGTCATTTATGCTTTGAAGTTGTGGAGACATCTTCTGTATGGAGTGTCGTGCAAGATCTATATGGATCACAAGAGTCTAAAGTATGTCTTCACTCAAAAGAAGTTGAATCTGCGCTAGAGTAGATGGTTAGAGTATATTGCGCACTATGAAGTTGATATCCTTCATCATCCCGGCAAGGCTAACATGTTGGCGAATGCCTTGAGCCGAAATCCTGTGCATGTCTTTAACCTCTTCATGCAATTCTTAGTAGATGAGTTCTTGTTGATGGACATAACCATTGGGTGTAGCATTTCACTAAGTAGCTTTTCTTGAAACCAAAACTTGACTTCGACAAGAGTTCTAAAAATAGGGGCGTAGCCAACACCTACTCGTCCCAAGCTCTGACCTCCAACTGGTCATGAAGGACTAGAAACCGGCCCCAAGCCTCAGCAGGGAGGTCCCACTGCTTACCTGGAAGATCTCTGAGAGCTTCCCCTCCAAAGCCAAAAGCTGGGCTTGGTGCTCCTCAGAAAGCACAGAAAAATCCTCTTCAGTCCCCAGAAAAAAAAGTGCTTCTAAAGAACCCCTATGGGCCTATTTATAGTTTTCTGAGTTTGAACTGCCAATAACTATACTGAGCTGACCTGAAATTACCAGAGTACTCTTGGTTGAGTCTGCCAACAGCCAAACTCCGCTATTCTGAAAAGTTATATGCAGACCACCAAGGGCAAAAGGGTAAAATTACCCGGGCAGAAGAGTAAAGAACCCCCTTGGGTATGGAAATGTAAAAAACAACCTTCTTTCTATATGGCGAGTGGGGGAGCACCCAGCGGCGAGACGGGCCCTCCTGCTTGTCTCGCATGTATCCTTTGTCACGGGACCCTCTTGCCGTTATGGGCCTACTCTCCCCCCAAAGGGGGTCGTCTCGCCCACTGTAGAGACCACCCGTATTGCCCCTTGCAAGCGGACCGCCTGGTACCACTCACCTATCAACACCTCTCGCCCGTTTCTTTTATTCGCATTTTGAGGGCCTCTCGCGAGCCCGAGGTTGTACACAATCCCCGCTCTTTTCGAGATTATGTTATGCTCGGAAAGAATGTCCAACCGAGGCTCGTCATTAAAGCGTATTTATGGGTGTATTTATGAGAGAATCTTGTGTGTGGCCTTCCTCCGAAGCCTATAAATATAGGATTCCTGCCCCGAAGGAAAGATGCCCCTTTGTCAAACATCCTCCTTCCTTGACTCCACTTCAACCATGTCTCATAGCCATAGCTTTCGCGAGTGCCTTGCACTGGTGCGTAAGCAGAACAAGGCCAACGTGGCTGCCTTTACCTCAACTTTAGTTCGCCCCCTATCCTCTTTACTGCCCTCGTCGTCTCGCCTGAAGAAGGTAAAAACAGGTGGCCCCTCCTCTTCTGCCGAGGAGCCATCTCGTGCAGCCCTGGAAACCTGCCCCACTCCTCCTCCCATATCTCCCAGGGAGAAAGAGGTGAGCTCTCGCTTCTTTATTACTCCTTCAACATCGGTATCTGCCCTCTTTAATTTTTTGTTTCTTCAGGGAGCCCCTGCTGCTCTAAAACAAATGGAAGGTTCGCGAGATGACACCGACGTCCACCGCGACGATTTTGACTCGCAACCACCTTCCACTCCTCCATCTACTCCTCCCTGCGTGAGGAGGGACGATCCCTCCCAGGCTGCCGTGACTTCCGTCCTTCTGGTGAAAAACCTTCCCTCTCGCTTCTCTGCCCCACTCGCTACTCCCACACCCTCCTGCGGGAGCCTCTCTCACCCTGCCCCTCTACTCCTTTCGCAGGCGCCCAGACCAACTCGCCTGCTGAGGAGCACCCTGGGCGACTCATTGTCTCGCATCCCCCTCCTATTGACCGGATTGAAGACTACCTGGGCAATCCTACGAACCCGGCGGAGATGAAGTGCAAGACAGCCGAGTTGTTCCAGAAGCACACGTGCATCATCCATTTGCTGGCGCAAGACAAGCAGGCGGCGGATAGGCGCATCGAATGGTTGGAGAATGAGTGTGCTCGCTTATCTTCCGAAGTTGATGTCGAGTTAGATGTCGATGGAACCAACCCTGATGCCATCATCAACGAGGTCGATATTCAGCTTCGTCTCGCTCGTCGTGGGCTTGAGTTTGTTCGCGCCTTCCACTCGTGCAGTAGGCCTCCCTGTGCGGGAGCTCGCGGTGGCCGCTGGCAATAACACCCGTACTGAAGGCCGTCCGTCTCGCCCCTTCTTCTTTATTTTGTATTTGAATGTTGTAGTAATTAAGTAATGCTTTGTACTGTCGTCTCGCCGGCATTGTCAGAGAACCTGGTGCCCGCCGTATGCGGGATGGTATTTTTAAATATTTATTGTTGCTGCTTTAATTTCTTCATTTTCATTAATTTCTTTTAATCATTCTGTCCCGTGATTGTGACGGGCCACACAAAACGAGGTTTTTAGGAAAGAGAGAAATGCCGGCTGACTCTTCCCCTCCCCCTGTACGTTTTCCCGCCCATCAATCATTTTTCCATATTCGCTATAAATACCCCCGACCCTGGATCAGAAGAATACCCGCACCCTTTACTCCTGCCGTGTCCAAGCTCTTGCCTCTTTGTTTCTTTCGTCTCGTCGACTCATCTCGCTCTTTTCTCCCTCGGCCATCTCGCCGATCCTCTTTCCTACTACTTCCTTTCTCTCACCGTCTCGCCTACGTCCGTCTCGCCAAGAATGGGCAAGAAGAGGGTTAAGGAAGGCAAGGGGCGCAACCGCTGCGGGAAGCGGTTCACGGACCATGATTTCCCGCTCGGCCGGCTTTCTGAAGAGGATTACCACGGCTTTGTCCGTCAGTATCTGGAGGAGGGGCTCGGGTCACGGCCACCCAAGGTTGGCTAGTCAATCAACACGTATTATCCGAGAGAGCTCGCCTTCCCCGTCTCGCATTTTGAGGCGGGGTTGAGGTTACCTTTATGGCCTGAGGTAAAGCAGGTTTTCAAGTGCTTTGGCGTCGTCCCGGCGCAGTTCAACCCGAATGTCATTTTGGTGTTGATCGCCTTCGCCTGCTACATGCGTCGGGAGCGCATTGAGTTTAGCTTGACGGTCTTCCGCAAGCTCTTCATCTATCATGCCAATGCTGGCGACGTCTCGTACTTCAACGGGCAAGAGCTCAAGGTGTGCGAGATGCCAAACAAAAATCACCATTGGATCACGAGGTTCGTCTTCATCCGCGGCGATTTTGGGGGCGTCCCACTCGCGCCGGTGTCACCCACCGAGAGCTTCTACGCGTCTCCGCAGGTGGGCGACCCAGAGAAGTTGTTGTACGATTACTTCGTCGGCAAAAACTTTGAAGTCAACTTCCTGCGGCGAGGCCTCGACTCGCTACCTCCGGTGCTCCCTGGTGAAGTTATTCTCGCTCTCTTGTCTCGCGCTTCGTTTTTTTTTCTCCTCGCCATCTTATCACTTTCTTGTTTGTTTTTAGGGGAGCGAGTCATACCAGTCCACTCTCCTTACAAGAGCAACATCCACCCTTCCAAGGGCCTTGGTCTCGCCAGCGCGGCAGCTGAGGCGGCGAGAGAGTCCTTGGCCCCCTCAAGAGGCCTACATGCGACACGGCCCCTCTCGCTCCAGCCCTCCAAAGAAGATGAGAAAAGCTGTGGTTGTTTCCATGGCGAAAACGAAGACGACCCCGAAGGAGAAGAAAGAGATATCGGGGTCCTTGAGCCCCATCTTTGTGGATGGGTCCCAGTCGCCCCGCTCGCCTCCTCATCAGGCCATCTCGCCTACCTGCGAGACGGCTCTTCCCAACCAGCCTGCCACCACATCCAATCAACAGACTGCCACTACCTCTCGCGAAGGCGCCTCCTCCAGCCGTACCGCCCCCTGTTCCCATATGAACTTCAACTTGGGCCCCGTGGTTTCAGATGCCGCTGGAGACCCTGTTCTGCTGTGGGGGGCGGGATGCCAACCGCGTGTCCATCTCCACCCTCCTTCCCACTTGGAAGGAGCAGGAGCTCCCCACCAGCCACACTTTCGCCGTGGGGTATGGTCTTTATGGCGGTCTTGATGTGGTCTCTCCTGAGAGCGAGCCTACGCAAGATCTCGTCATGAAGTCCTCCCACGCCTATATGCGCGCTTTAGAGTTCTCGCACCGCTCCTCACGTTGCCTAATATATATCAACAGAAAATGGAAAGACAGCGAGACGAGCCTTACATCGGAGCGGGAGAAATCAGAAGACCTTGCGAGATGGTTGTCTATCGCTGAGACCCTCCTCGCCAAAGCCCAGGGCGGCGTGGTAAGCCTTAGCCTTACCCTTGGATTTTCCTTTAATACACTTTACTAATGAATGGGCGTCTCGCAGGATGCCGAGACGGTGGAGCGGTTCCATTCGCGCGTGGCGGCCTTGGAGGAGGAGGTCAAGGATTTGAAAGCTCAGAACGCTCGCCTTCAGGACAATGTCGCGCCATCATCTCGCCGCGAACCCTTCTTGGCGCCGCCACATTACTCTTTTGATGAAGTCGAGGAGCAGTGCCGAGACGCTAGCATCAGGGCGGCGGAGCTGGTCCTAAAAATGATGAGGGAGCTGGGGGTCATGAAGGATGGCTCTGAGACGGTGACCGTTTGCGATTTGGTTCCCCAGCTCTTTAGCGAGGAGAGCGAGGATTCTTCTTCCGGTGAGGGGAAATGACGTGTTTCCTCCAAGATCCAGAATCCCTCCCTCCTCCTCTTTTTTGCTGCTGGAAAACATAAAGCTACTCTTTTTGAGCTTCATTTTGTGATGCATGATAGTGATGGATCAACTGTACATACTGCCTTGCTTATTTTGTTTTTTATTTTGTGAGACAAATTATTGGTTTGTTTTGGCTTGCGAGACGGTGATACCCACCCGTCTCGCCGCCTCGCCTTTATTCTTTATATTTTGCTTTATTTTGCTTACCCCGAGACGATCCTTTGACGCGCTCATGCCCGTGAGACGGTGCTACGTTTTGTCTCACTGCCTTGTTGGAGAGTCGACGTTTGCAGAGTGCGAGTCGTCACTTCCCTTGTCTTTTTTATGTGTGAGAACCGACATAACCTTCTCGCCTTGCCTTCAAGTTCTCCCTACGCGAGTGGCTCTTAGTGGTATAACTGGCCTCCTGTCATCAGGCCAAGTCTTATGTCTTGTGCGAGTGCCCACTCGCCAAGGGCGAGACCGTCCCTGACCCGCCAGCTGGGAGTGCCTCCACTCCCACCGCTCTAGCTTTTGCCTTTGTTTACTTTTCATAAGATTTAGCATGGATGTTGCTTAAGGAGATTTTCTCAACCATTCTGTCGTCGAGTGACTTTATCTCCATGCTAGCTTGATGATAGCCTGGGCAATGGGCCCACCGGGGACCGAGCCAGGATCGAGGTGGTGTTGAATTCCCAAAAACCTAGAACTATTCCCAAGAACCAAGAACCAAGACTTCAAGAGCCAGACCTCTCCCCTACAGGCGAGCCTTCAGACCTGCCAGCTAAAGAGAGCCTGCACAGCGGGTCTACCTGGGGTCGAGCCTCGTTTGGGGTAGTGCAGAAACAAGGACAAAGAACCAGACCTCTCCCCCACATGCGAGCCTTCGGACCTGCCAGCTAATGAGAGCCTGCGCAACTAGTCTACCTGGGGCCGAGCCGCGCTCGGGGTAGTGCAGAACCAAGGACCAAGAACCAGACCTCTCCCCCACAGGCGAGCCTTCGGACCTGCTAGCTAATGAGAGCCTGCACAGCGGGTCTACCTGGGGCCGAGCCGCGCTCGGGGTAGTGTAGAACTAAGGACCAAGAACAAGAATTCTCCCCCACAGGCGAGCGTTCGGGCCTGCCAGCTAATGAGAGCCTGCGCAACGGGTCTGAAAGTGCAGGTTAGATCTGAAATACTCTAGAGGGGGGGTGAATAGAGTATTTTGATTTCTTCAAACTTTTTACAACTTTTGTTGTATTCCTAAGTGAACAAGTCAGCAAATAAAATAAACTAAGCACAGCAACCTATTAATCACAGAACAACACAGCCAAAAATAAAAGAAAAAGGGCAACCAGACGACACAAGAAATTTTATAGTGGTTCCCCAACCTGGGTACATCCACTCTTCTACCACCCTGGTAGGAATCCACTCAGGTTTTTGATCAGGTGCCTAACACCAATGAGCTTTTGTTCAGGTGCTCAAAAACCAAAATCTAAAGTCTTTTGGAAGGAGACTTGCAACCAGAATAATTTTGAATGGAATTAAAACCCTGTACAGGAGTTGAAAAAGAGGTGATGGTGTCTTCTCTTTCTCAATAGCAACTGAGAAGACTGTGGATTGATTTCAGCAGATTTTGCTCCCCCTGAGATCTTGAATGTATCAGGAAAACTGGAGCACTGCTTCAGGGTGATAGGTCTCCAAAGACCTAGAATGCCTGGACCAGAAATTGCTTCAGGAACTTCTTTGACCGATTGATATTTGTTGTCCTTTAAAGTTGTCATGTGAATTGGAAGAAGAAGACTCTTGATAGTGATAGGTTGTTCTTCTTCTTCTTGATGAATATGTTCTCTGGCCTGGGCTTATTGTAGTAGAACTTTTGATTTTGTGAATGATTGTTCTTCTGTGCAATCTGAGTGTGTCTGTCTGATTGTCTCTATTGCTCGCGGTTTGTGTATCTGTATGACTGTTTTTTTTTTCTGTCTCGTAGTCCTTGATCCTTTTCTATTCTGACTGACTGTCAATCACCCTGGAAATTTGAAATCTTAAGCAGTAAATGCATTCGGCCTGGGAAGGAAGCAGCAATCAATAATTTCCCTAAATGTCCCATGGAAAAACAGCATGTAATAGTCCATAGTCAATGCGCGTTCTAACGGTAACATTCCAAGAAGATCTGGCATTAATAACTCCGGAATCATCGCCAAGAAACGGGACGGCAAAACTGGAGAAGACCTAGTCTGGAATCGTCGACCGAAGAACGCAATTCGTCGAGCTGAGTTTGAGTTCGTCGAGCTGAGCTTGAGTTTGTCGAGACGAGCTTGAGAGAGTTCGTCGAGCTGAGCTTGAGTTCGTCGAGCTGAGCTTGAGTTCGTCGAGCTGAGCTTGATTGGTTCGTCGACCAGACAATCTTCATTTGTCGAACAGACAGTCTTCATTCGTCGAACAGACAGTCTTCATTCGTTGAGCTGAAATCCAAATTCGTCGAGCTGAGAACAGTTCTGAACTTAGTCAAAATATTCTGTATAACTGATATTCTGTGTCGACATAAGTTGGTGTCGACTGATTGACCTTGTTGTCGACTTAAATCTTCCGGTGTCGACATGAGCTGGTGTTGACTGATAACCTGGTGTCGACACAAATCTTCTGGTGTCGACATAAATTGTCTGGTGTCGACACATGCCCTAAGTGTCGACACAAATCCTCTAAAATCAGAATTCGTCAAGTAGAGTACTGCATTCGTCGACCTGAGAAGTTGTCTTCGTCGACCTGAGAAGTTGAGAACTTGAGGTCCAAGTTCGTCGAGCTCAGAATCTAATTCATCGACCGAAGCTTGAAGTTGGAATTAGAAAAAATTCTAAAGTTGTCCTGACTTTAGCTAGTTGAGGAAACTCAGTCTTTGTCGAACAGAGAACTAAGATCGTCGAGCTCAGCACAAAGAATTGTCTCACGATCGCCGAGCGCAGAACACCTTTCGTCGAGCTGAGTTCAACGAATGTCAAACTCACTTTACTTAGTCTTGAAATCTTCTAAGTCTGGAGTCTCTGATGGTCTTGTTGATAGCTGGTCCATCTGAAGTTGACTCTAAGGACTTGACCTAGACTCTAGGACACAAAATTGACCCTGGCTATACAGGTTGGGTCACATCCTAAGTCAGTGAACCTAGCCCAAATCAACTAGGGATCCAACAATCTCCTCCTATTTGGGTGAGGTTACTAACAGAGTCAAAATAGAAACAAACAGATAAACAAAGCAAGAAAAGAAATATATCTGGCAGAGAATTACCAACACATGCAGCAGATATATGTATACACAGCTTTGTTTAAACAAACAGCATAGTTCTGAAAGAAGGAGCAGAAAGAAATTAAAACAAAATAAAGATTACTTCTTTTGCTTTTTCTGCTTGGACCTGTCTTCTGCTGTCTGCTCTCCTGGCTTTTTGAAGATGATTTCTCTCTTTGGATCTGAAGCCTGAGTCTTTGTCATAGTCATATCAGCTGCCCCAATAATATTCAATGATGTAGCTCTGGGGACAACTGCTTCTGGATGGAGCTTCATATAGTCATCAACATTAAACAGTTTATTGCCTTTGTCAAACCTTTTCAACTCTTATTTTCTGTACTTTGACATTATTGTAAATCATGATGTGTCTTTTCCTTCAGCCTTGGCTTTATTGATCAAAGATAGTCCAATTAGCTCCTGGTACCTAGCCATTCTCGCAGTATTTGCAGTTTCAGGATCTTCAAATGGAATTGGAGGAGAGTATGGCCTTTTTGGACTGTCAGCTTTTTGATCTTCAGATATTTGTTGCTGCTGCTGCTGATGCTGTTGATGTTGATTACCTGAGGATGGTTGCCTTTGCTGGCTACTTCCAGATGATCTCCCTGACTGTCTCTGATATGTTTGCATGGGGGCAGATCTCTAAGAGCTAGAGACACCAGTTGCTGGAGGAGGAGGAGGAGGAGGATCCTTCCTGTATCTGTGAACTGGAGGAGGGGAATATCTCCTACTTCTCTTTCTATCCTTCTGCTGGTTCTTGGATAGCCACATCCATGCAGGCATTCCCTTGTATGGAGTGACATTATGCAGAATGTAGTAAGGGGTGTCTGCATTTGGATTAGGCTTAGGAGCTGGAGGAGGAGGAGCCTTTCTTTTCTTTGTCAGCATTTTCTTTTTCTTCTTAGAAGCTTCTTCATCAGAATCATCATCATCATCAGCTTCATCATCTTCAGAATCAGAACCCTGAGGGTTATCATAAAGAGCATCCAAAGCTTTTAAAGCTTTATCAGAAATAACAGCTTTTTCTAGAGGAGGGACAGAAGGTTCAGGAACTGGAGTTTCAGCAACAGGAGAGGAGGAGACTGCACAGAAATCAGAAATAATAGGGACAGAGCTTTCAGTTACTGCCTTATTCTCCTCTTCAATATCAGCCAGGATTAGCTCATCCAAATCAGGCATAGGAGAGTCATCAATAATAAAAACTGGGGCTGAGATATCTTCTGTAATAACTGTAGGTGAAGGAGCAACAACTGGAAGAGCAAAACTGTCACATAGTTGCTTAGTAACCGCTGGACTAACTGGAAAGGTATATGGTACAATAGCCAAAAGTGGCTTAGTAGATGGTAACTGCACAAAAATAGTATCAAAACTTCTCAACAAAGCAGACAAATTAACTGTGGGATTTAAATGGAAATCACCAACAAGTTTTATTTGCTCAACTGACTCATCTAGGTCAATGTCAGTATCCATAAAATGAATTAATTCAATCATCTCAGAATCAAATTCTGGCAAAATATCTGTATATGTATCTTAAACTGCTGCTGTGTCTGTTGCTGCTGCTTCTGCATCTGCATCTGCTGCAACTTCATCACTGAGCATTTCCCCCTGCCTGGGTTCAGGAGAACCTGGAGCCAGGCCCCTAAATGAAGAGGGGGCAGCAGAGAGAAGAGAAACTTATGCAGATAAAGAATTGATGGAATTCACAAGAGGTGTAATGGCCTATGTGATTAGTGATTTTATGAGGGGAGTGAGCAGGGATATGAGTGTAGATACAATGGGGGATTCCAAGGATGGAGAGATAGTGGATGAAGGTAGAGAAGTAGATGAAGTAGGAGGAACAGATGGAGGGGATAGAGCGGGAAGGACATCTGGTGTGGCAGAGTCTGTGGGTATGTTGTAAGAGGGAATGGAGAACAAATGAGGGGGAAGTGGAGACTGAGGAGGTGTAGGGATATGTGAGTCATGAGGTGAAGCTGGAGGTGTTGGAATGTTGGTGATGTCCGAAGGTGGAGATGGAGGTGGAGTAGGCATAAAAGTATGTTGTGGTGATGAAGAAACATGAGTGGGGGAAGTTGAAGGAATTTGAAGAGTGGTTGAGGATGGAATAGGGGTTGCTGGAAGAGGTTGTGGGGATGGTAGTACCTCTTCAGCAGGGTGGGGAGTGGCCTTCACAGCCCTAGTGATCTCAGACGCTGGGATGGAAGAGGAGGAAGCCTTGGAGGGCTTGGAGATCATCCACTCCCATCTGCCAAATAAGGCGCAGGTGAGGCGCTTGCTGGCATTGATTAAGATGGTCAGGGAGACCATGAGTTCACCAGCCTTTTCCTGGAGGAAGATCCCCAGGACTCTTCCGAAACAAACTTCTTTCTTGCTGTTCTTTTTCTTTATTAACTCAAAGAAGATTGTGCCCCAGTTGACATGTTTCTTGTTAACCATTGCGCACATAACAAGGAATTGATGTCGGGTAATGTAATCGTTCGCTGAGTGCTTGCCCATCAGCACTTTTCCGACAATGTCTGCCAAGAACTGGTACGCGGCAGACAGTTGTTTCTTCAACAACTTGTTGGGTTGCTTCCAGAAAACCCCATTAACTTCAGCATTTCACTAAATTCTTCAGAATCCATTTCCATATTATCTTATCCATTCACCAAACCAAAAATCTCAGAGAGAATTGCGGGAGATAGGGAAACAGCAGTACTCCTGATAGTTCTTGTCAGTGTATCATCCTCAGAAGCAGTAGATGTGTATACCCATTCTTGAATTTTAGTTCCATGTAGTTTGATCCTTCTTGTCATGAAATCCTTGAGATGAAGTTCTTCTAGCAGTTCCAGGATATAGAGAAATATGGGGTCAGAGTGTTAGAAGGAATCAAAATCCATATCAAAACCAGTATCAAATTTCATGGCAGCCAAAGCTCCTGCTGGAATCGCCATTGATGACCTGCAAGAAAGACAGAGAAAACGGCGATCAAGAGCAAGAGAACTGAAAGCACGGGACGGAGGTCGAAGAAAACCTAGATATAAGATTTTCAGAATATGAATCGACAATCTCCATTCCACGAAAAGAAACAGTTCTTCGAACTGAGCTCGACGAAACAAATTCTAGACAGATAATTCGTCGATCTCATCCAGAAGAATCGAAAACAGTTCATCGAACTCCGTTCGACGAAATATCTTCTGAAGTAAAGTTCGTCGATCTCCGGTTAACGAAAATTATTTCCACAGAGAATTCGTCGATCTCCATTCGACGAGAATCTCTCAAACTTTCCCTAATTCGTCGAACTCCGTTCGACGAACTCTGGAAAATTCATTGAATGCAAACAGAAACTAATTTAACTCTTCTCCATTAATCATACTCAGTTGATTTATAAAGAACAGATGATTTTTCTCATCCAAGGGTTTGGTGAAAATGTCTGCTCTCTGTAAATCAGTAGGAATACGGATTAGGTTAATTTTCATTTTGTCTACATTATTTCTAATGAAATGATGTCTTATTTCAATATGCTTAGTCCTAGAATGATGAACTGAATTCTGTGCTATAACAATATCACTAGTATTATCACAAAATAATGTTGAATTATTTAAGTTGACACCATAGTCTATGAGTTGGTTTTGTATCCATAGCATTTGTGAACAGCAGCTGCCAGCAGCCATGTACTCTACTTCTGCAGTTGATGTAGACACAGATGTTTGCTTTTTACAAAACCAAGAGACAAGTCTCATACCCAGGAACTGGTAAGTTCCAGAGGTACTCTTCCTGTCCACTCTACATCCAGCATAGTCAGCATCTGAGTATCCAGTTAACTCAAACTCTGACTCTGCAGGATACCAGAGTCCTAGATTAGGACAACTCTTTATATATCTCAAAATTCTTTTTAAGAAAATAAGGTGCGATTCTTTAGGGTTCACTTGGAACCTAGCACAAAGGCATGTGACAAACATTATATCAGGTCTACTAGCTGTTAGGTATAATAGGGATCCAATAATTACCCTATAATGCTTCTGATCCATAGGTTTCCCTGCTGCATCAGAATCCACAACAACATTAGTAGCCATAGGTGTTTTCATTCCTGAAGCATCACTCATCCCAAACTTCTTAATAAGCTCTTTAGCATACTTAGCTTGGGAGAGGAAGATACCATCAGGGAGCTGCTTCACTTGGAGACCAAGGAAGTAGGAAAGCTCACCCATGCTACTCATCTCAAATTTAGAATGCATAAGGTCAGCAAACCTCTTGCATAATTTGGGATTAGTAGACCCAAAAATGATGTCATCCACATATATTTGTACTAACAATATTTGGTCCTTATGATGTCTAGTGAAAAGAGTTTTATCTATGGTTCCTCTTGTAAATTTATGCTCTAAAAGAAATCTTGCTAAGGTCTCATACCAAGCTCTTGGAGCTTTCTTTAAACCATAGAGAGCTTTATGCAATTTAAATACAAAAGAGGGTTGAGTTAGAGAGATAAAACCTGGAGGTTGTTCTACATAAATCTCTTCTTGAAGCACTCCATTCAAGAATGCACTCTTGACATCCATTTGGAACACTTTGAATCTCATGTAAGCTGCATAGGCAAGGAATATCCTAATGGCCTCTAACCTTGCAACAGGGGCAAAGGTTTGGTCATAGTCAATTCTTTCCTCTTGTCTGTAGCCTTGAGAAACAAGCCTAGCCGTGTTTCTCACTATGTTCCCTTGAGCATCCAACTTGTTCCTGTAGACCCATTTGGTTCCAATAACTGGGTAGTTATGGGGTCTTGGAACTAAATCCCAAACTCTACATCTCTCAAACTGATTGAGTTCCTTTTGCATTGCAATGATCCAGTGGGGACCTTGCTCAGCTTCATGAATGGTGAGAGGTTCATTTTGAGAGAGAAAACAAGCATGCATCAAGTCTTGGTTGAGTTGATGCCTTGTCTGTACACCTGCTGAAATGTCTCCAATCACTTGAGATCTGGGGTGATCTCTAAGTGTGACAAGATCAGTTGGTGGAGTTTGTTGAGCAACAACTTCTGTAATTAATTCCTCTTGGGGAATGGTACTAGCTGTTGAGGGAAGTTCAGCCACTTCCACTTGAAGTTCTTCTTCACTATCTTCAGCAACCTGTGGAGTAGGATGGGTTGATACCTCTTGGGTAAGGTTTAGTCCATCCATAGACTCACATAGTTGTGGAACCTGCAAAAAGCTATTGGTAGAAATCTCTTTCTCCTTATAAGACATGTTAGCTTCATCAAAAGATACATGAACAGACTCTTCAATTTTAAGGGTGGATTTATTAAAAACCCTATAGGCCTTGTTTACTTGGGAGTATCCTAGAAAAATCCTTTCTTCAGTATTAGCCTCAAACTTTCTAATGTATCTTTTGTTGTTTGTGTGAATATAACATATAAAACCAAAAACTTTAAAATAAGTGATTTTAGGTTTTTTCCCTTTAAGTAATTCATAGGGGGTCTTATTTTTCAGCTTATGTATAAGGCTTCTATTCAGGACATAGTTAGCAGTGTTTACAGCTTCTGCCCAAAAGGATAGAGGCATGTAAGCATCTGTCAATAATGTGCCTACAGATTCAATGAGTGTCCTATTTTTCCTTTCAGCAACCCCATTTTGTTGGGGAGTTCTAGAAGCTGAGAAGCACTGCCTGATGCCTTCCTTCTCACAGAACTCATGCATAAGAAGACACTCAAACTCTATGCCATGATCACTTCTGATCAATGCAACATGAGTAGAGAACTCAATCTGTATGGTCCTGAGAAAATCTGTAAGAACCTTGAATGTATCTGACTTAGCTCCCAGAAAGGCTACCCAACTGAATCTAGAGAAGTCATCAACAATCACTAAAGTATAAGACTTCCCTCCTAGGCTTTGTACTGCAATGGGTCCAAATAAATCCACATGAAGCAAATACAAAATCCTAGGTGAATCACTTTTATTAATGGATTTGAAATTAGTTTTAGTTTGCTTGCCTAATTAACAAGCCCTGCATAGGTTTTCCTTCTTGTAGGAGCCAGAAGGTAAACCTCTAACAAGGTTGTCTTTAGATAACCTAGATATATTCTTAAGGTTTACATGGCCTAATCTTTTATGTCATAACTCATTTTGATTACTAGTAAAATTCAGTAAGCAGATATCAGTTGTGGCAGAAATAAAATCTACTAGATATATGTTATCTTGTCTAAGTCCAATTAAAACAGTTTGGTTTTCATTATTAATAATAGAGCAAGAGGTAGAATTAAAGTGTACATGATAACCTTCACCACATAATTGACTTATGGATTTTGAGTCCTCTTACATATGTTACTTTCTTGAAAGTAACTGTCCCAATCTTGACTGCTCCATATCCTTCTGACTGGCCACAGTTTAAATCTCCAAAAATCACCTTTGGTCCTAGCTTGAACTTGTAATTGGATAAATTTGTCTTCCTGTCTGTCATATGCTTGGACCAACCACTGTCCAAGTACCAGGTTTGACTTACCCTTGGACAGCTCTTCACCTGTACCTGCAAAGAAAAACAAAAACTCAATTGTTCTTGACACAGGTTACCTTGGGTCCTTTATTTGGTTGAAAAGAGAAACTGGATATAACTGATAATGCAGGTTGAGATTTATAACCTAAGGGGTGATATCTCCTAGGTGGAATAACCCAATCAGCTACTGGATTAAATGACTTGTTAGCTGGTTTAGAGTTTCTGTAAGAGAAATAGATTAAGTTTGGTCCTTCTGGGTTCGACAAATAGGGCTGAGATCGTTGATCTCTGCTCAGAGAATGACAATAGTCATTTTTTGCACCCCAAGTTCGTCGACCTCTGCTCGACGAACCATACAAAGTTCGTCGATCGTAATTAGACGAATTGTTATTACTAAAGTTTGCGTTCAGCGTTCGTCGATCTGGGTTCAACGAACTGGCCACATTTCGTCGATTTGAGTTCGACGAATGCTGCTGAACCTTATTTTTATTAACTGTTTTCTGATTTCTGTTTCTCTTGTCTATAGGTTTGGGATTGTTTTCTGACATTGGTTTGTCTATTAACTTTTCTTTTCCCGTGGCAGAAATAAATTTGATGGGGGTTGTAAGAATATTTTTCTTAATTATTGGGGGCAAACTTGATGAAGCACCCAAGCTCAGCTTGCCATTTAATCTGGCATTAACTGTGCTTGTTATGTCCATCAGCTTGAGGCTTCTCCCATTGAGAGATTACTCAAGTTGTTTGGCCTCACATAATTCAGATTTTAATTTAATTATTTGTTCATTAACCAAGGTTAGTTGATCTTGTAGTTTAATGTTTTTTGAGTTAACAGATTCAAGATTTCCTAGTCTTTCTCTAATAGTTTTTATTTCCTTTTTGAGCTAATTAAATCTAAACATATGGCTTTAAATTCAGTTTTAAATAAATCAGAATTAAAGTCAAAGCCAGAAAGAACCTGATCTGCCTCTGAGTTTGAGGCTGCTTCATCTTCAGATTCTCCTTCTGATCCAGAATTGCTCCTGGAGGCATCAATTGTCATAAGGCAGACCTCCTTGGATCTTGCTTATTCCTCTTCTTCACTTGATCTAGAGGAGGATGATTCTTCCTCTGTATCACTCCATGTTTCAGCAACAAAGCCCTTGTCTTTCTTTTTGTATTTGCTGGAGGAGGGTCTGATGCTGTGTTTTCTCCTGGAGTCCTTTTCTCTGCTCTTGTCCTTCTTCTAATTTTCTGGACATTCTGAGATGTAATGTCCAGGCTTTCTGCACCCAAAGCACACAACCTCCTTGGTTGGTGTCTTGTCAAATCTGGGCTTATCATCCTGCCTGGATGATTTCCTTCTGAAATCCTTCCTAACCATCTTATAGAATCTTTTTGCAAAGAGGCTCATGAGTTCCTCATTGGAAGTTGATGTCTCACTTTCCTCAGATGCTTTGAGGGCTATGCTGTGATCCTTTCTCACTGGAGTTGTTGCCTTCTGTTCTGCTGCTTCTCTTGATTTGATCAGCTGCTCATATGATTTTAATTTACCTAGCAGAGATTCAGTTGATATCTCATTTAGGCTTCTGGCTTCTTTGTTTGGCCAGATTCTAGAGTCCCAAGAGCTAGGGAAGCACATCAATATCTTGTCATTCACTTCTGTCAGGGTGATGTCCTTATCCAAGGTTTTAAGCTCATTGATGATTGAGCTCAACCTGTTGTACATTTCAGCCACTGATTCTGTCTCATCCTTTTTGAAGTTCTCATACAGGGAAATGAGATTGGATCTCCTATCTTTTCTCTCATCTGCTGAGGCAGCTACCATTTGGTTGAGGGAATCCCAAATGGCCTTGGCTGAGGTGCACTCAGCCACCTTTTGAAATATGTCATCTGACATAGTTTGAGCCAAGATGTTCATTGCCTTAGCATCTGCCATTTTGGCTTTCTTGTAAGCTTCATTGTTCTCTGGAGGAGGTACTGTAGTCATGTTGGTGGAGGTGCTTGTAGAAGCTGCAGGTGTTGGAGGTACACCTGTCAAGAAAACAGAAAAAATATCCTTATCAATAGAATTCATATATAATTTGATTCTTTCCTTCCAGATGACAAACTTGTTAAGATTGCAAACTGGAGGTCTGATGCTTGCATAATCTTTATTTTGGGCCATTTCTGTGAAAAATAAATCTAATAACAAAAACAAACAAACAGATCTAACAAAAGGGATCTTTGTGGTTCAGGTGTTAGCCTGTACAACCAATTAAGGTGTGGTATTTTAACCAACCTGGCTCTGATTCCAATTGAAAGTGCAGGTTAGATCTGAAATACTTTAGAGGGGGGGGTTGAATAGAGTATTTTGGTTTCTTCAAACTTTTTACAACTTTTGTTGTATTCCTAAGTGAACAAGTCAGCAAATAAAATAAACTAAGCATAGCAACCTATTAATCACAGAACAACACAGCCACAAATAAAAGAAAAAGGGTAACCAGATGAAACAAGAAATTTTATAGTGGTTCCCCAACATGGGTACATCCACTCTTTTACCACCATGGTAGGAATCCACTCAGGTTTTTGATCAGGTGTCTGACACCAATGAGCTTTTGTTCAGGTGCTCAAAAACCAAAACCTCAAGTCTTTTGGAAGGAGACTTGCAACCAAAATAATTTTAAAGGGAATTAAAACCCTGTACAGGAGTTGGAAAAGAGGTGATGGTGTCTTCTCTTTCTCAATAGCAACTGAGAAGACTGTGGATTGATTTCAGTAGATTTTGCTCCCCCTGAGATCTTGAATGCATCAGGAAAACTGGAGCACTGCTTCAGGGTGATAGGTCTTCAAAGACCTAGAATGCCTGGACCAGAAATTGCTTCAGGAACTTCTTCGACAGATTGATATTTATTGTCCTTTGAAGTTGTCCTGTGAATTGGAAGAAGAAGACTCTTGATAGTGATAGGTTGTTCTTCTTCTTCTTGATGAAGATGTTCTCTGGCCTGGGCTTATTGCAATAGAACTTTTGATTTTGTGAATGATTGTTCTTCTGTGTAATCTGAGTGGGTATGTCTGATTGTCTCTATTGCTAGCCGTTTGTGTATCTGTATGAATGTTTTTTTTTCTGTCTCGTAGTCCTTGATCCTTTTCTATTCTGACTGACTGTCGATCACCCTGGAAATTTGAAATCTTAAGCAGTAAATGCATTCGGCCTGGGAAGGAAGCGGCAATCAATAATTTCCCTAACTGTCCCATGGAAAAACGGCATGTAATAGTCCATAGTCAATGCGCGTTCTAACTGTAACATTCCGAGAAGATCCGACATTAATAACTCTGGAATCATCGCCAAGAAACGGGACGGGAAAACTGGAGAAGATCTAGTCTGGAATCGTCGAACGAAGAACGCAATTCGTCAAGCTGAGTTTGAGTTCGTCAAGCTGAGCTTGAGTTTGTCGAGCCGAGCTTGAGAGAGTTCGTCGAGCTGAGCTTGAGTTCGTCGAGCTGAGCTTGACTTCTTCGAGCTGAGATTGATTGGTTCGTCGACCAGACAATCTTCATTTGTTGAACAGACAGTCTTCATTCGTCGAACAGACAGTCTTTATTCGTTGAGCTGAGATCCAAATTCGTCGAGCTGAGAACAGTTCTGGACTTAGTCAAAATATTATGTGTAACTGATATTCTGTGTCGACATAAGTTGGTGTCGACTGATTGAACTTGGTGTCGACTCAAATCTTTTGGTGTCGACATGAGCTGGTGTTGACTGATAACCTGGTGTCGACACAAATCTTCTAGTGTCGACATAAATTGTCTGGTATCGACACATGCCCTAAGTGTCGACACAAATCCTCTGAAATCAGAATTCGTCGAGTAGAGTACTGTATTCGTCGACCTGAGAAGTTGACTTCGTCAACCTGAGAAGTTGAGAACTTGAGGTCCAAGTTCGTCGAGCTCAGAATCTAATTCGTCGACCGAAGCTTGAAGTTGGACTTAGAAAAAATTCTGAAGTTGTCCTGGCTTTAGCTAGTTGAGGAAACTCAGTCTTCGTCGAATAAAGAACTAAGATCGTCGAGCTCAGTACAAAGAATGGTCTCACGATCGTCGAGCGCAGAACACCTTTCGTCGAGCTGAGTTCCACGAATGTCGAACTCACTTTACTTAGTCTTGAAATCTTCTAAGTCTGGAGTATCTAATGGTCTTGTTGATAGCTGGTCCATCTGAAGTTGACTCTAAGGACTTGACCTAGACTCTAGGACACAAAATTGACCCTGACTATACAGGTTGGGTCACATCCTAAGTCGGTGAACCTAGCCCAAATCAACTAGGGATCCAATAGGGTCTACCTGTGGCTGAGCCGCGCTCGGGGTAGTGCAGAACCAAGGACCAAGAACCAGACCTCTCCCCCACAGGCGAGCCTTCGGACCTGCCAGCTAAAGAGAGCCTGCGCAGCGGGTCTATCTGGGGCTGAACCGCGCTTGGGGTACTGTAGAACCAAGGAATAAGAACCAGAACTCTCCCCCACAAGCGAGCCCCTCTCCCCCACAGGCGAGCCTTCGGACCTCCCAGCTAATGAGAGCCTGCACAACGGGTCTACCTGGGGCCGAGCCGCGCTCGGGGTAGTGCAGAACTAAGGACCAAGAACCAGACCTCTCCCCCACAGGCGAGCCTTCGGACCTGCCAGCTAATGAGAGCCTGCGCAGTGGGTCTACCCGGAGCCGCGCTCGGGGTAGTGCAGAACCAAGGACCAAGAACTAGACCTCTCCCCCATAGGCGAGCCTTCGGGCCTGCCAGCTAATGAGAGCCTGCACAGTGGGGCTACCTGGGGCCGAGCCACGCTCGGGGTAGTGCAGAACCAAGGACCAAGAACCGGACCTCTCACCCACAGGAGAGACTTCGAACCTGCCAGCTAATGAGAGCCTGCACAACGGGTCTATCTGGGGCCGAGCCGCGCTCGAGGTAGTGCAGAACCAAGAACCTGACCTCTCCCCTACAGGCGAGCCTTTGGACCTGCCAGCTAATGAGATCCTGCGCAGCGGGTCTTCCTGAGGCCGAGTCGTGCTCGGGGTAGTGCAGAACCAAGGACCAAGAACCAGACCTCTCCCCCACAGGCGAGCCTTCGGACCTGCCAGCTAATGAGAGCCTGCATAGCGGGTCTACCTGGGGCCTAATCGCGCTCGGGGTAGTGCAGAACCAAGGACCAAGAATCAGACCTCTCCCCCACAGGCGAGCCTTCGGGCATGTCAGCTAATGAGAGCCTGCGCAGTGAGTCTGCCTGGGGACGAGCCGCGCTCGGGGTAGTGCAGAACAAAGGACCAAGAACAAGACCTCTCCCCCATAGGCGATCCTTCAGACCTGCCAGCTAATGAGAGTTTGCGCAGCGGGTCTACCTGGGGCCGAGCCGCGCTCGCGGTAGTGCAGAACCAAGGACCGAGAACCAGACCTCTCCTCCACATGCGCGCCTTTGGACCTGCCAGCTAATGAGATCCTGCGCATCGGGTCTACCTGGGGCCGAGCCGCGCTCGAGGTAGTGCAGAACCAAGGACCAAGAACCAGACCTCTGCCCCACAGGCGAGCTTTCAGACCTGCTAGCTAATGAGAGCTTGCGCAGTGGGTCTACCTGGGGCCGAGTCGTGCTCGGGGTAGTGCAGAACTAAGGACTAAGAACCAGACCTCTCCCCCACATGCGAGCCTTCGGACCTGCCAGCTAATGAGAGCCTGCACAGCGGGTCTACCTGGGGCCGAGCTGCGCTCGGGGTAGTGCAGAACCAAGGACCAAGAACCAAACCTCTCCCCCACAGGTAAGCCTTTAGACCTGTCAGCTAATGAGAGCCTGTGCAGCGGGTCTACCTGGGGCCGAGCCGCGCTCTGGGCAGTGCAGAACCAAGGACCAAGAACCAGACCTCTCCCCCACAAACGAGCCTTCGGACCTGCCAGCTAATTAGAGCCTGCGCAGCGGGTCTACCTGGGGCCGAGCCACGCTCGGGGTAGTGCAAAAGTCTCATCTTCCTGCAGCTATAATTTCATAATAAGCAAAAACAAGAAGTAATTTGAGGAATATATTATAATGAACTCGATTTGAGTATACAATTTTTGCCCTCGCTTCTCATGGGTAGAAGCGTTTCAAGTCATCGTCGCTCCAGGTGTGGCTCATGGTCCTTCCCTCCACATCCTGGAGGTGATAACCTCCTGCTCTCAGGACCCTCTCAACAATATAAGGCCCTTCCCAATTTGGGTTGAGCTTACTCACGTGGGCGGATCTCCCCGCAGCATCAACTTTCTTTAGCACCAGATCTCCTTCCGCGAATTGCTTGATCCTGATATGCTTGTCGAAGTATCTTGCCATCCGCCGTTTGAGCTCTTCCTGCCTGATGTCCGCGATGTCGCTGTTGGAACCAGCTTTCTGGTCCCTCCTAAAGTTCGAAACTGAGGATGCAGCCCACACGTACTCTTCTTGAACTACCCTCCTGACGTGAGTCGGAGACCTGAAAATAGACCAAAGGGTCTCAGCTCGGAGGTCCCACCTCTTTCCCGGAAGAATTAAAAATCTTCCCCTCCCTAGCCAATACTGAGCTAGGTGCCTGTGAGGAAGATAGTGGAAAGGTTCAACAACCCTCTCAGGCACCTTATCGGTCTATTTATAGGCCTCTGAATCTAATATGCAAATATCACTTCTGAACTAACCTTAAATGACCAAAACACCCTGGGTTTGGTCTGCCAACAGCCAAACTTCGCTGTTCTGGAGGGCTATACACAGACCTTCAGGGGTAGAAATGTAAAACTACCTAGGGCACAAAGGTAAAATCCCCCTTGGGGGTAAAAAGGTAGAGACGCCCTCTCTCCCCTATGGCGAGTGGGGAAGAGACTGACGGGCGAGACGACCCTCTCTCTCCGTCTCGCTGGCATCTCGCAATATAGGACATCTCGCCTACCAGAGCCATCTCGCCAAGCTCAAAGAATCTCCCATCCCGCCTCCTGCAGGTGGGTCCCCCTGGTCTTACTCACCTATCATCTCGCCAGCCTCCCCTTCTCGCTCGTTGGACCACCTCTCGCGAGCCCAAGGTTGTACACAATCTCTGCTCTTTTCAAGGTTGCCCTAACCTCGAAAAGATAAGTCCAACCGAGGCTCGCGGCGCTGGGATTCACTTATGAGAATCTTCGGTGCCCCCCCATGGGGTCTATAAATATGAGATCCCAGCTTTCATTAGGGTCCCTTTTTGTCTTCCTTCATTTCCTTGTCCTTCAACATGTCTCACAGTCAGAGTTTTTGTGAGCGCCTTGCGATGGTGTAAAAGCGAAATAAGGCCAACATGGCTGCCCTTTTCCCGGATCTAGGGGTACTCCTCCCTCAGCCCCTCCGTCCTCTCGCCTGAAGAAAATGAAGGCCGCTTGCCCTCCCCTCTCGGTGGGCGCGACCTCCTCCGCCCCTTTGACAACAGATAATCTTCCCGCATCTTCCGGGGAGAGACGGGTAATTCCTCATTCTTCTCTCTCTTCTTTCGTCCCGCCTACTGATCACTCTTTTTCAGGGAAACTCTACTGATTCCCCTATGCCCGCCAATCCTCCTGACGATATCAACCAAACTCATCAGCGCACCAACTCGCTCGAGACGTCCTCCCCACCCCTCTCATGAAAAGAAAGCCTCTCGCGGATTGTGGGGAACCCTCGCATCCCAAGTAAGAACTTACCCTTCTCGCTTTTCCTCCAATTCGCCTTCTTTTATCCAACCCATGCGAACTCATCCTTGTTTATGATTTCTCGCTCCCTGTGCATGCATCCAATTTGATTCTGACACTGAAGACGCTCTCGCGTCTCCCCCTCTCGCCTCTTCCCCATCCTGGCGAGATCGAGGACTACTTGGGTGATCCCATGGATACCCTGGAGCTGAAGCAGAGGACGGCTAGGATGTTCTATAAATACACGCATATAATCCGCAAGATGGAGCTGGAGAAGCAGGCCTCTGACCGGCGCATGGACTGGCTAGAAACAGAGTGCCACCGCCTTTCTGCCGAGATGGAAGCCGACGGTGCAATGGACGGGACAGACCCCCAAGCCATCCTAAACGAGACGGACGAACATCTCCATCTCGCGCGCCGCGGCGTGGTCGCCGCTCGCACTTTTCATCTTCCTGACCGCCCCCCTCCCCCTTTGCGGGAGTCCAAGATGGCCGCTGGAAATGAGTCAGGAACTAAGCTGTCGCGGTCTCGTCTCGTCTTCTCCAGGCCACCTTGTATTATTATTGCCATTTTAATTATGTTTAACTATAAGTGTGTTGTATAAAACTTCTCTAGACGGGATGCTCCCTCCTCGCGGGGTGAAAAATTTCATCATTACGGTGTTGTGCCTGTTATGTCATGCTAGGTTTTTCATCATTACTGTGATTAGCACCTTTTTTAATTAATTAGTTTGTAATGATGGCTTTGACTTCGAAAAAGTCGCCGGCGTTTTCGCCCCTTGGGTTCTAGAGAGTGAGAGAGAAAGAGAGAGGGAAAGAGAGAGAGAGAGGCGAAGCGTCGGGCTGTCTCTTCATTTCCCGCCGCTTGATTTTCCCGCCGCTTGATTTTCCCGCTCGATCTCCTCTCTCCTTCATTCATTATAAATACCTCTTAAATCCAGATATTCCCATACTTCTGTTACTATTCTTTGCTGTTTTTGCGGTCAGAGCTTCCGCCTACGCTTCTTCTTCTACACACTTATCGCGTCCCGCTCTCCCTCTAGATCGCTCTCTTCCCCTATTTCCGCCTTATCGCCTACTATGGGAAAGAAAAGGGTGGAAGAAGGTGAGGGCCGCAGCCGCTGCAGAAAGCGATTTGTGGATCACGATTTTCCTCTCGGCAGACTGCCAGAGGAAGAATATACTCGCTTCGCTGGCGAATGCATCAACACTTTCTACCCCAACGAACTGGCCTTCCCCGTCTCGCACTTTGAGGCGGGGCTGCGACTTCCCCTTTGGCCAGAGGTCAAATTAGTCCTCAAGTACTTCGGGATTGTCCCCGCCCAATTCAACCCCAATGTCATCTCTATGTTGATTGCTTTCGCCTGCTACCTGCGTCGAGAGCGCATCGAATTCAGCTTGACCGCCTTTCGCAAGTTGTTCGTCTTTCACGCGAAAGATGATGACGTTTCTTACTTCACAGGCCAAGGACTAAAGGTGTGCGAGACACCGAATAAAAGTCATCACTGGCTGACTCGCTTCGTCTTCATTCACGGGGATTTGGGAGGCATTCCTCTCGCCCCGGTGTCTCCTGCTGAATGTTACTATGAAACCCCCAAGGTTGGGGGTGCCGAGAAGGATCTCTGCGACTTCTTCGCAGGGAAAAATTTTGAGGTCAATTACCTTAGACGAGACCTCGACTTGCTTCCAGCCGTCTTCCGCGGCGAAGGTATACTCCCATCCCCTCCTCAGCGTTGTAAATTTTTGTTCTCTACTGACTGGCAACCTGTCTAGGAGAGAGAACCATCCCTGTTCATCCTCCTTACCAGAGTAACAGGGGTCTCGCCTTAGCGAGTATGGCAACGGAGTCTATGAGGGATACGCTGACCCCCACCCTAAAGAAGAAGCCCGGGGATGAGGGCACCTCCCGTCACAGCCCAAAGAAGAAGGTGAAGAAAGCGGTGTCTTTCAAAAAGGAGAAAAAATCTGCCAAAGAAAGGAAAGAGTTATCGAGATCCCTGTCTCCCATCTCTATAGGGTCTCCCTTGCCTCCCCAACTACCCATCTCGCTTACCCGTGAGACGGTCTGTTAGAGCCAGCTGCCACCGCCAATGTTCAGACTGT
Organism: Platanthera guangdongensis; assembly: GCA_039583875.1. Taxonomy (NCBI): domain Eukaryota; kingdom Viridiplantae; phylum Streptophyta; class Magnoliopsida; order Asparagales; family Orchidaceae; genus Platanthera; species Platanthera guangdongensis. The sequence goes on from CM077148.1 coordinate 175,611,277, forward strand.
TGAATTCCCTTCCGGGGAGGCTGGCTCCTCCAGCTGCCCGGCTCCCGCCTCGCACCCCAATTATAACATGGGGCCTGTGACAGATGATACTGTCGGCGAGCCAGTGCTCCTCTGGGACAAGGACGTTAACCGCGTGTCGGTCTCCACCCTCCTTCCTTCTTGGAAAGAGCAGGACCCCTCAACCAGTCACGTCTTCTCCCTAGGGTTCGGGCTATATGGTGGCCTTGGCTCTGAGCCTGCGGACAATGAGACGTCGCGAGATCTCATCCTGAAGAGTGCCCACTCTCAATTTCGCTCTCTGGAACTCGCGCACCGGGTCTCGCGCCACCTGGTCTTCAATAATAGGAAATGGAAGGAAGCGGAGGCTAGTCTCTCCGCGGAACGGGAGAAGTCCAACGACCTGGAGAAGCGGTTGGTCGTCACCGACAACCTCCTCGCGCGGAGTCAGGGCGGTGTGGTAAGCTTTCTTACCGCTACTTTGTTAGCCCTACTTGCCGCTCATTATGGTCCTTCATTCATTAAATCTTCTTGCAGGATGCCGAGACTGCCGACCGGATGCGCTCGCGCATTGAGGAGTTGGAGGGAGAGAACAAGAAATTAAAGGCTGAAAATATCCGCCTTCAGAATAGCGCGACACCCCCCTCAGACCAATTTCCTGTCCCTTCTCGCTACTCTGTGGACGAGGTGGATGCCCTCTGCCGAGATTCCAATATCAAGACACCGGAGCTTGTTCGTAAAATGATGAAGGAGCTGGGGGTGGTGCACGATGATGCCGAGACGGTTACTGTCCGCGACCTGGTCCCCCGCTTATTTAGCGAGACGGACAACAGCTCATCTTCCGGCAGTGAGGAGTAGGGGAACACCAGCGCCCGTGACTTCTCCCCCCTCCTTTTCTTTTTTTCTTGTCTTGTAATCTTGATAGACACTTCCGCGGAAATAGCGAGGTGCTCTCTTTTGTGATGATCAAATGGAATGTTATTATTAACCTTTTTCATGTTACTATTGTACTTTTCCCTTCTACTGTTTCGCTTAATAGCTAGCCCCAAAGAGCTAGACCTTGGGCCTCTCTTCGCTTTTACCACCCGCGAGATCTTCCGTCCCTTGGTGCTCGTCTCACCGTAGGATAAGCATGCGCTAAAGACCTTGGAGACCAGCCGCCCCACATGACAGGCCCCACCTTTTTACACTAGGCGTGTGCCTTGGACAAGGAAGACCCACTCGCTATGGGCGAGACCACCCATGCCGAGTATCGGCCAGAGGTCCTCCTCCCTGGCCTAATCCCCAATCCTTCCTTTTTTTATGGATTTTCCGCCAATCTCCTGATAAACATGGACATTTCTCCCCTTGAACTCTCACCACTTGACTTATCCTCGAGTGAGCCTACAGCCCTGCCAGCTAGATGAGTGCCTGGTCAGCGGGTCTGCTCGGGGTCTCCTCTCCAAACCTCCAACCACTGAGTGAGCCTACAGCCCTGCCAGCTAGATGGGAGCCTGGTCAGCGGGTCTGCTCGGGGTCTCCTCTCCAAACCCTCTCCAACCACCGAGTGAGCCTACAGCCCTGCCAGCTAGATGGAAGCCTGGTCAGCGGGTATGCTCGGGGTCTCCTCTCCAAAACCTCCAACCATTGAGTGAGCCTATAGCCCTGCCAGCTAGATGGGAGCCTGGTCAGCGGGTCTGCTCGGGGTCTCCTCTCCAAACCATCTCCAGCCACCGAGTGATCCTACAACGCTGCCAGCTAGATGGGAGCCTGATCAGCGGGTCTGCTCGGGGTCTCCTCTCCAAACCATCTCCAACCACTGAGTGAGCCTACATCCCTGCCAGCTAGATGGGAGCCTGGTCAGCGGGTCTGCTCGGGGTCTCCTCTCCAAACCATCTCCAACCACCGAGTGAGCCTACAACCCTGCCAGCTAGATAGAAGCCTGGTCAGCGGGTCTGCTCGGGGTCTACTCTCCAAACCATCTCCAACCACCAAGTGAGCCTATAGCCTTGCCAGCTAGATGGGAGCCTGGTCAGTGGGTCTGCTCGGGGTCTCCTCTCCAAACCATCTCCAACCATCGAGTGAGCCTACAGCCCTACCAGCTTGATGAGAGCCTGGTCAGCGGGTCTGCTCGGGGTCTCCTCTCCAAACCATCTCCAACTACCGAGTGAGCCTACAGCCCTGCCAGCTAGATGGGAGCCTGGTCAGCGGGTCTGTTCGGGGTCTCCTCTCCAAACCATCTCCAACCACCAAGTGAGCCTACAGCCTTGCCAGCTTGATGGGAGCCTGGTCAGCGGGTCTGTTCGGGGTCTCCTCTCCAAACCATTTTCAATCACCGAGTGAGCCTGCAGCCCTGCCAGCTAGATGGGAGCCTGATCAGCGGGTCTGCATGGGGTCTCCTCTCCAAACCATCTCCAACCATCGAGTGAGCCTACAACCCTACCAGTTAGATGGGAGCCTGGTCAGCGGGTCTGCTCGGGGTATCCTCTCCAAACCATCTCCAACCACCGAGTGTGCCTAGAGCCCTGCCAGCTTGATGGGAGCCTGGTCAGCGGGTCTGCTCGGGGTCTCCTCTCCAAATCATCTCCAACCACCGAGTGAGCCTACAACCCTGCCAGCTTGATAGGAGTCTGGTCAGCGGGTCTACTCGGGGTCTCCTCTCCAAACCATCTCCAACCACCGAGTGAGCCTACAGCCCTGGCAGCTAGATGAGATCCTGGTTAGCGGGTCTGCTCGGGGTCTCCTCTCCAAACCATCTCACCCTTGGTGCTATAAAAAGGTCACCCACACTCCCCTCACATCAAAAGAGCACATCAAAATTGCAGGCATCGTACAACAATAAAAAGTGTAATGAACAGAAAGTGTTACGGGTAAAATCTCTTTAAATCATCACCACTTCGGGCTCGATCGAGGGATACCCCGTACACATCCTGGAGGTGGTACCCTCCTGACTTCAAGACCTCTTTTACTACAAAAGGACCCTCCCAATTGGGATTGAGCTTCCCTACGGAGGCCCCTCTACCTGCTGCATCTACCTTTTTTAGGACCAAATCTCCCTTCTCGAACTGCCTGACCCTTATATGCTTGTCGAAGTACCTTGCCATCCGACGCTTAACTTCCTCCTGTCGGACCATCGCCAAATCCCTGAGCTACTCCACAAGATCCAGAGAGAGTCTCTGCTCTTCCTCGTTCTCCGCTCTCCATCCTTCGCCTCCTTCCCTTGCAACTGCTACTCTTGGTGATGTGACTTCAAACTCGATAGGTATGACAGCCTTCGAGACATGAGAGAGCTTAAACGGGGTTTCTCCCGTGGCGGTGTTTGGTGTGGTCCTCAAGGCCCACAAGACTGAAGGTAGCTGCTCCACCCAGTTCCCCCTCAAATTCTCCACTTTCTTCTTCAACAGATTGACAATGACCTCATTGGCTACTTCCACCTGCCCATTACTCCGTGGATGATGAACAGAGGCAAAGCGAAGATCTATTCTCAAATGGATGCAGAAATCAACGAACTCTCTACTCGTAAATTGTGGTCTGTTATCTGTTACAATGGCTAGAGGTAACCCATGTCGGCAGATGATCTCCCCCCATACGAAATTCTTGACCACCTGCGATGTTACCTTAGCCAGCGCCTTCACCTCCAGCCATTTCGAAAAGTAGTCCACCATGACTAGCAGAAATTTCCTCTGGCCACTCGCTTGGGGGAAAGGTCCCACCAGATCTAGCCCCCATATAACGAAAGACCAGGGAGCTGTGATTGTCTATAACCTTTGGGTCAGAAGGAGCTGGAGGGGGGCGAACTCCTGGCATTTTTGACACGTCTTCGCGAATCTCTCCGCATCTTTCCTGAGGGTAGGCCAGAAGCACCCCTGTCTTAGCACCCTCCCTTCTAATGTCCAGCTCCCCGAGTGACTCTCGCATTCTCCCGAGTGAATCTCTTGCAGAACCTTTGGAGCCTCTTCCTCTAACACACATCGGGCTAGTAAACCTGGCAACGTCTTGCGATATAAAACCCCATCTTTCAGCAGGTAGTACGCCGATTTGTATCTGGTATGCTTCTTGTCGAGTTCTTTTGCGGGTAACTGCCCTGACGCGAAAAAAGTGATGAAGGGGTCCATCCAAGACCTCTGCTGGCATATCTCCATGAGCTCCCCTTCTTCTATAGACGGCCTGAAAAGCTCCGTCATTGTTCCCCCGGCTCGAGGGCCATACTTGGCGAGTTGGTCAGCCTGAGTGCTCTCCCCCCTCGGGACGTGCTGAATTGAAAAGCTTCGGAACTGTCCGATGATGCCCTTGCCCTCTCCTAGATACAACTGGCAGGCGGGCTCCCTTGTCTCGAACTCCCCTTTAATCTGGCCTACCACCACCATGGAGTCAGTCGAGGCCTCGATGTCTTGTATGCCCAACTCCCGGGCTAACCTGAGTCCCACGATGATCGCCTCATATTCCGCTTGGTTGTTGGTAATCGCGAAATGAATCTTCAAGGCCTGTTCAATCCTGGCCCCCTCCGGATTTATCAAGACCGTTCCCCCTCTGAAGGAATTTCTTCCTGACGCTCCATCTACTAACATCTTCCAGGTTGCTCGAGGGGACACTTCCGCCTCCTGGACCTCAACTGCGTAGTCTACCAGGAAATCGGTCACAACCTGTGCCTTAATGGCGAGCCGAGGAACGAAAGCGAGGTCGAATTCACTGAGCTCTATTGACCACTTAGCCAGCCTCCCGGAATGTTCTACCCCCTCCAAGATGCGACAGATGGGGTGATCCGTTATCACCTGAATATAATGAGCCTGAAAATATGGTTTGAGCTTTCAGGCCGAGACGATGAGGGCAAATGCTAACTTTTCAAGGATGGGATACCCGAGCTCCGCTTTATTTAAGACCCTGCTCACGTAGTAGATCAAAAATTGTTTCTTCCCTTCTTCTCGCACAGAACCGAGCTCACAGCCCCAGTCCCTACCCCTAAGTATAAAAACAAGACCTCTTCTTCCCTTGGTCCCTGGAGTAAATGTGTCCGGATGAGCTGTTGTTTTAGCGCCTGGAAAGCCTTCTCACATTCTAGGGTCCATTCAGACTTCTTGCCACCCCGCAGTGTCCGAAAGAAAGGCGAGCATTTCTCTCCGGCTCGAGAGAGAAACCTGCTTAGCCCGACCAACTTGCCGGTGAGACGCCGAACCTCCTTGGCATTTCTAGGGGATTCCAACTCTAGGATTGCTTTTACTTTCTCGGGGTTGGGCTCCACTCCAGACGGAATGAGAAGATGTTTGAGGAACTTTCCCCTATTGGCTCCGAATACACATTTCAAGGGGTTGAGTCTCATTTTATATTTCTTTAGCGTCTCAAAGGTCTCCTCAAGATTTAGGACATGAGCTTAGAGGTCCTTACTTTTGACCATCAAGTCATCCACGTACACCTCGAGGTTCCTCCCTCTCTGATTTTGAAAGATCCGATCCATCATTCTTTGGTAGGTCTCCCCGGCATTTTTCAACCCGAAGGGCATCATATTAAAACAGAAGCACCCATCCTCCGTGATGAAGGTGACTTCCTTAAAGTCCGGAGGGTGCATGTGTATTTGGTGATATCCGAAAAATGCATCCAAGAAGCTCATAAAAAAAAAACCGACGGCTGAGTCAACCAGCGCGTCGATTCGGGGCAGTGGGTAACAATCCTTAGGGCACGCTTTATTTAAAAGAGAAAAATCCACACACATTCTCCATCTACCCTCCCCTTTTAACCATTACAACGTTACTTACCCACCCCGGATACTTACAGGCGGACACAAACCCCGCCTTAAGTAACTTCTCTACCTCCTCTCTAATAGGCTCGGCCATCTTGGAGGCGATGACCCTCTTCTTCTACTATATGGGGCGAGTGTTGGGGTCGAGATTGAGGCGATGACAAGCGACGTCCGCATTGACCCCGGGCATGTCTGCGGCGCTCCACGCGAAGACGTCAATATTTTTTTGCACGCAGGCCTTGATCTTCTCTCGGTATTCCGGGCTGAGTTCGCCGCTGATCTTTACCTTCTCCTTTCTCCCTTCCTTGGTGCGGATCTCTACCTCAAGTACCTCCACGATCGCCTTCAGCCTTGATGGCTCTTCCTCTCCTTCCTGCTCTTCCAGCGCGCCCTGTTCCCTGACTTCGTATTCCGCAACCGCCATCACCATTTCTTCCCCAAGCTTTTCCATCTCCCACTTGCTTGCGCCCTCTCCTCCCTGCAGTGAGGCTCTTCTTTTCTCCAGCCGGGCCTCCCTCCTGGGCGACCCTCCTGCTTCCTCCACCTTCCTTTTCTCTTTTATCCCTCCATCTTCTTTGGGCTCCTCTTCCTCTTCCGTCTCCATCTCTCCCTTCTCCTTTCCATCCATTTCTAGCTCCCCCGCAATGCCTCCAACCATCAATACTTCTCCTTCTCTTCCAGCATCTTCTTCCTCCCTTTCTTCTACTTCGCCCCCCAGTTCATGTTGCAATTGCTCCATCCTCTTCTCCATTTATTCAGTGTCTCACTGCCAGGAGACGGTGTTCACTGCAGTCACGTAGCATTACCTTGCAGCCTTTGGATCCCCCCGCACCCTGATTTGGGTACCTCCTGAGTTCAGTTTCAAGCACTGGTGAAACGATGAGGGAACGCATCTGAAAGCGTTGATCAAGGGGCGCCAAAAATGGCGTTGTAACTACTGGGGGCAACCACTATGACGAAGCAGCAGTTTCGGGATAGCCCTCACAGGGTTACTTGGAGTCCCACTCCCCCCTCGACTTCTTTCCTCTCTCCTGAGAACCCAAACAATGGTCCATTCGCCGTCAGCACCCTCCGGGCCTCCACCCTCATCTCATTGAATGCTTTTTTGAAAGTCACGTTCACTGAGCTCTCATTGTCTACTAGGATCCGTGACACCGTAAAGTTCTCGATGGCGGTTCGTATCACCAGCGCGTCACAAAAAGGGTCTTCATGATCTGGCATGTCCTTCCTTGAAAAGGTGATCTTTTCATCTGGGGGAGGGGATTGTGACGTCGAGGCTACACTTCGGCGGTACATAGTGTGAAGGCTCGCCTTTCAGGCCGCCTCTATCCCTACCCCTCCATGGATTACTCCAATTCCTCCGCGATCTCCTTCATCCGTTCGATCTACACATCGATCCTCCTCTCCTGTACCTATCACTTCCTCTATCCGCACCGGTCTCAGTTGCTCTCCTGCTCCTCTAGTTCTTCTCATTTCCAAGAAATCTGGGCAGGTAGCCGTTGCGTGACCTTCCTCTTCGTGGAAGTCACAATATGGCAGCGCCACCTCCCCCCCTGCCTTCCTTCCTGAGGGTTTCTTCTTCTCCCAACTCCTGCTCCTCTTCCTCTCTCCCGGCCTCTACCTCTACCTCGGCCGATCACCATAGCCTGCTGCGGAGGGGGCAGGGGGGTCTATGACCATACCCCCACACTTGCTGGTGAAATCTTCTCGGTCCTCCTTGTTGGTTCCTCCCCCCGTAGGGAAACCCTCTACCTTGTCCAGGGGCTGGGCCCCCCTGTTGTCTCCATCCTAGCTCTTGATATGTCGATGCCCTCGGCTCTTCTCTTCTCCTTGCTTCCTACTGTCTCCCCCCGGACTCCCTCGACTCCATCTCTGTAAGTCTTGCCAATTTTTTTGCGAAAGCAGGATTTGCCGCCTCCATCGCTATTTCCTTCGCCGTCTTCTCCATCAAGCCCTCAAAAGACAGCGGTGCATTCCGGTTGAGGCTCATTTTGAAGAACCCTTCCCGTAGTCCCACGGTAAAGGCCATCTGGAGGGCAAACCCTGGCACCTCCTGTATATCCAAGATCTCCTCTTGGAACCTATCCACGTACCGAGGCAGTGATTCATCTGCCCACTGCTTAATCAAAAAGATCGACTCTGGGTTCCTCTTTCTCTTCTTAGAAGTGGAGAGCCGTAACTGGAAGCTCCTGCTTAGGTCCTCGAAGCAGTATATCGAGCCTGTCGGGAGCTGATGAAACCAGTCTCTAGCTTTGTCCTTTAGAGTAATGGCAAAAAGACGGCATTTAAACGCGTCTGTCATGGGCCTGATCGAAACCGTGTCCTCGAACCATTGCAAGTGATGAAGGGGATCATCTTTCCCCCACATAGTAGTTCATTTCGGGTTCCCGGAACCCTTCCGGTATGGGAGCTGACAGGATCAGCTCACAAAAAGGCGACCCTCTCGCCGTCGGTCTCGCCGCCCCCCACTCGCGCGACGACCTCTCCTGGCGAGATGGTACTCGCCGGGCTTGGGAACAGCTCCCTTCCTGCCATGTCCCTCCTGCTTCCTTCCGCCATCACCTCCTTCCCCGGTCTCCTCCCCGGGGCATCTTCTCCCACTTGTGCCGAGACGAGCTCTTCTTGCGGCATGAGAGCAGGCACTTGAGGCAGTGGGGTTGAACAATCTCCCTGCCGCGAGATCCCTTGCAGCAAATCCATGATCCCCTTGATTGAAGCCATAAACTCCTCTCTTCCGACAAATCTTTCTAGGTTATCCGACCCCTCTCCTTCTCCTTCTCCGTGATCTCCCGCCATGTGGTTGCTCAAGGTTCTTCTCTGAGGGCTGCGCTCCACGCTAACCGCACCAAAAATGTTGGAACCAGCTTTCTGGTCCCTCCTAAAGTTTGAAACTAAGGATGCAGCCCACACGTACTCTTCTTGAACTACCCTCCTGATGTGAGTCGGAGACCTGAAAACAGACCGAAGGGTCTCAGCTCAGAGGTCCCACCTCTTTCCCGGAAGAATTAAAAATCTTCCCCTCCCTAGCCAATGCTGAGCTAGGTGCCTGTGAGGAAGACAGTGGAAAGGTTCAACAACCCTCTCAGGCACCTTATTGGTCTATTTATAGGCCTCTAAATCTGATCTGCAAATATCACTTCTAAACTAACCTGAAATGACCAAAACACCCTGGGCTGGGTCTGCCAACAGCCAAACTCCGCTGTTCTAGAGGGCTATACGCAGACCTTCAGGGGTAGAAATGTAAAACTACCTAGGGCACAAAGGTAAAATCCCCCTTAGGGTAAAAAGGTAGAGACACCCCCTCTCCCCTATGGCGAGTGGGGAAGAGACTGACGGGCGAGACGACCCTCTCTCTCCGTCTCATTGGCATCTCACAATATAGGCCATCTCGCCTACCAGAGCCATCTCGCCAAGATCAAAGAATCTCCCATCCCGCCTCCTGCAGGTGGGTCCCCCTGGTCTTACTCACCTATCATCTCGCCAGCCTCCCCTTCTCGCTCGTTGGACCACCTCTCGCGAGCCCAAGGTTGTACAGTCGCGTAACTCTTCTACCATGTCCAGCGAGAGGCATAAGCCCTCTTAATTTTCTAGCCTCCAAGCCTCGTCTCCATCACCTGCAGCCATGACTCGTGGGGATCGAATCTCAAATTCCACAGGCAGGACCACCTCACACCCATGGGAAAGTTTGAAGGGGGTCTCGCCGATGGTTGTGTTCGGGGTTGTCCGTAAGGCCCACAATACTGAGGGGAGCTATTCCACCCAACTCCCCCTCAAGTTCTTTATCTTCTTCTTAAGCAGATTCACGATGATTTTGTTCGCCGCCTCCACCTGACTGTTGCTCCTGGGGTGGTGGACGAAAGCAAATCTGAGGTCGATGCCCAGCTGAGTGCAGAAACTTATAAACTCCTCACTTGCAAATTGAGGACCATTGTCCGTGACAATGACCTGGGATAGCCCGTGCCTGCAGATGATCTCTCCCCAAATGAAGTTCCTGATGACTTGGGAGGTTACTTTGGCCAGCGCCTTAACCTCCAGCCATTTAGAGAAGTAGTCGATCATTACTAGGAGGAACCTCCTTTGCCCGCTAGCTGGATGGAAAGGCCCAACTAAATCCATCCCCCAGATAGCGAACGGTCATGGTGTCATGATGCTTCGGAGCCTCTGAGCTGGCAAGAGCTGGAGGGGTCGTAGAGCTGGCATTTTTGGCACATCCTCGCAAACTCCGCAGCATCCTTCCTCAGGGTGGGCCAGAAGTACCCCTGCCTGACCACCCTTGCCTTCAACGTCCTACCTCTGGAATGGCTACCATATTCCCTATAGTGCACCTCCTCCAGAATCCGTCGGGTCTCTTCTTCCACCACACATCGCGCGAGAAGGCCCGAAAGCATCTTCCGATGTAAGCTCCCTTCATGCATAAGATAGTGGGCCACCTTATGCCAAAAGCTCTTTGCCTCCTTGACCCCCTTAGGGAGGTTGCCCATGACGAAGAAGGTCACGAAGGGATCCACCTATGAGGGTCGCCGATCTACTTCCATGAGCTCCCCTTACTTGATCGATGGACGGAACAGATCAGTCAAGGTTCCCCCTCCCTGAGGTCCAAACTTAGCCAACTGATCGGCAGATGTACTCTCGTCTCTGGGAACATGTTGGATGGAGAACGTCCGGAACCCCCCGATGATCGCCCTCACCTTGGATAAGTACTTCACAAGGGTGGGTTCCCGAGCTTTGAACTCTCCTCGAATCTGCGATGCCACCACCAATGAGTCCGTAAAAACCTCCACATCCTGGATCTCAAGCTCCTTTGCCAAATGAAGGCCGGCTATCATAGCCTTGTACTCCGCCTGGTTGTTAGTTGCTGGAAAGTGCAAGACCACTACTTGCTCTATGGTGACCCCTTGAGCACTTGTCAATACCACCTCTGCTCCGAGGGAGTGCTTTCCCGAGGCTCCATCAACCGTCATCTTTCATGCCTCCTGCGGTCGCGACTTCTCGGCCCCGACCTCCACACCATAGTCTGCCAAGAAGTTGGCCACCACCTGTGCCTTAATGGAGAGCCTTGGCATGAATGAGATATCAAACTCACTCAACTCGATAGACCACTTGACCAGCCTGCCCGAGTGCTCCACTTCTTCAAAAATATTACGGAGGGGATAATCTGTCACCACCCTGATCGAATGTGCTTGGAAATATGGCCGGAGCTTCCTGGCCAAAATGATCAAGGCGTACGGCAGCTTTTCCAAGATAGGGTAGTGAAGCTCCGCCTTCTTTAGGATCCTGCTAACATAGTAGATTGGCAGCTGCTTCCTACCCTCTTCCCTAACCAGAACAGAGCTCACCGCCTCTGCTCCCACTCCGAGATACAAGGCTAGATCCTCCCCCTCCTTTGGGCTTTGAAGTAGAGGAGCCAGGGAGAGCTGCTTCTTCAGCCTTTGGAAAGCTTCTTCGCATTCGGCGGTCCACTCGAACCTTTGGTTACCCCGCAACACTTTGAAGAATGATGAGCATTTCTCTCCCGGCCTGGAGAGGAATCTACTTGGGCCGGCCAGCTTGCCTATCAAGCGCTGGACCTCCTTAGCGTTGCTTGGTGACTCCAGCTCTAGGATAGCCTTCACCTTATCTGGGTTGGGTTCCACCCCCGCCGGGGTCAGGATATGTCCAAGAAACTTCCCACAGCTTGCCCCGAAAACGCACTTTAAGGGGTTCAGTCTCATCTTGAACTTCCGCACGGTGGAGAACGTCTCCTCCAGGTCCCGAAGGTGTGAGTCCACGCCCTTGATTTTAACCATTAGGTCATCAACATAGACCTCCAGGTTCCTCCCCCTTTGGCCTTGGAAGACTCGATCCATCATGCGTTGATATGTAGCCTCTGCGTTTTTCAACCCAAAGGGCATCATATTATAACTAAAGCATCCCTCCCTTGTGATGAAGGAGATGTCCTTGACGTCGGGAGGGTGCATTCGGATCTGGAGGTAACCTGAAAAAGCATCCAAAAAACTCATAATTAAAAAACCAACTGCTGAATCAACCAGCGCGTCGATTCGAGGCAGGGGGTAGCAATCCTTGGGGTACGATTTATTTAATAAAGAAAAGTAAATACACATGCGCCACTTCCCTCCCCCTTTATTTACCATTACCACGTTGGAGACCCAGCCTGGGTACTAGATCTCCGAGATTAAGCCGGCCTCCAGAAGCTTCTTGACCTCCTCGCGGATTGGCTCTTCCATCTTGGTTGCGATGGTCCTTATCTTCTGGCATATGGGGTGCATTCGGGGATCCAGGTTCAGGCGGTGGCAGGCCACATTCGCATCGATGCCCGGCATGTCAGCCGTGCTCCAAGCGAAGATGTTGACGTTGTTCTGGATGCAAGCCCGCACTCGCTTCTGGTCCTCAGGACTCAAACCCCCGCTAATTCGTACCTTCTGTACTTGACTGGCATTGGTGAAGACTTCCATCTCCACCACCTCCTCAGCCGGCTCCAGCCGCGACTGCTCCCAGCCGACCCTTGCCTCCTCTTCCTATCCAAACTCTTCTTCCCCTCCTACTTCCTTAACTTTCATCGCCTCCTCTAGGCTCTCACTCCACTGCTACTCGACCTCCACGCCTCTCTAGGCTTCCCTCTCAACTCCTCCTCCTTCCACTTCCTCCTGCCAACCTTCTTGCGGCTCCAACTCTCCATCCCTCTGGACCTCCTGCACATCTCCTCCCCTATGCTCCTCCTCAATCTCCTCTCCAACAACCTCCTCAAGCGCCGTCATTTCCTTCTCCAACTCCTCCGCCTCTGCCATCCAAGAAATGGTATTGACTGCCAACACGTAGCACTGTCTCGCCACCTTTGGGTCCCCCCTGACCCTAACCTGCACCCCCCGTTATTGAACTTGAGGCATTGGTGAAATGATGAGGGGACGCAGCGAAAGGCGCTGATGAGGGGGCGCCCAAAGATGGCGCTATAGCTGCTTGGGGCATTCATGATCACGAACCTGCAGTTCCGTGACACGCCCCCTAACTTCACATGCAGCCCCACCCCTCCTTTTACTTCCTTCCTTTCTCCTGAGAAACCAAACAACGGCCCATCCGAAGCTATAACCCTCTTGGTCTCAACTTGCATCTCATAGAAGGCCTTCTTGAAGATCACGTTTACGGAGCTCCCGTTGTCCACCAGGATCTTGGAGACCGTGAAGTTTTCTACTGTCGTCTGGATCACCAAGGCGTCACAGAACGGGTCCTCATAATTCGGCATATCCGCTGAAGAAAAGGTAGTTTTTTCTTTCGGAGGGGGAGCCTGGGAGGTCGAGGCTACCCTTCTTCGGAACATGGTCTGGAGGCTCCCCTTACGAGTGGCCTCGATCCCAACTCCTCTGTGGATCACCCTGATCCCTCCCTGGGTTCCTACATCTGCCTGGTACTCACATCTATCCTCCGTCTCCTCCTGTCTCACCTCCTCGATCCTTACCAGCGGAACCTGCCTCATCAACCCCCTAGCTTCTCTCATTTTCAAGAACTCTGGGTAGGTGGTCGTTGTGTGGCCTTCCTCCTGATGGAAGTCACAGAAAGGCAACGCCACCCTGCCCCTTCTTCCTTCTCCACCTTCTCTTCTTCCAGCTCCTCCTCGAGCTCCTCTCCTTCCTCCTCTACTTCGACCGATCTTCATTGCCTCTTACTGCTGTGGGAAAGCGATCCCTCGGCCCCTGCATCCATGCTGGCTGATCAAACCTCCTCGGTTCGTGGAAGTTATCCCTTCCCGGAAAGCCTCCTCCTGGCTCTTGGGGGCGACCCTCCTGAGGCCTCCAACCTAAACGGTTATTCGTCTCCCGGGCCCCTCGTCCTTGATGCAGTCTCTATTGTCCCTGTCCTCGGGGCTCTTCCCTCCTCCTCTCTTCTCTTCGCTACCTCCGCCTTCCTGTTTCTGGCTCCTTCATATCATCCTCCACCAACCTGGCCAGCTTCCTTGCAAACGCCGGATTGGCCCTCTCGAAGTCTGTCTCCTTTGCCGCCCTCTCCATGAGCTCCTCAAAAGAGAGGGGGCACTCTGTTCAACTCCATGCTAAAGAAACCCGGCCTCAGTCCCAGAGTAAAAGCGAGCATCAGCGTATACCCTGGGACCTCCTGGACTAGGAGGACCTCCTCCTGAAACCGATCCACATAATGTCCCAACGTCTCGTCTTGCTTCTGCCTCATCGCGAATAGGCACTCTGCCTCCTTCTTACGCTTCTTCGATGTTGAGAATCTCAACAGGAAACCTCGATGCAGATCCTCGAAACTGTAGATCAAACTTGCCGGCAACTGGTGGAACTAGTCCCGGGCCTTCTCCTTCAACGTGATGGCAAACAGCCGATATTTGAAGGCATCTGTCATCTGCCTTATTGAAATAACATCTTCAAACCATTGCACGTGTTGTACAGGGTCATCCTTCCTCGAGTAGTAGGACATGTCGGGCTCCCGGAACCCCTCCGACACCGGGGCCGAGATGATGAGCTCACTGAATGGGCTCTCACCACCTCCCTGCCGAGAGGGCACGTCTCGCGGCCTCAGCTGGCTGGCCCGATCCGCGAGACCATACCCAGGGAAGAGCTCTCGCACAACTGCCTCCCTCTCGCCAACTTTTGCCGGAATCTCCTTCCCGGGACACTGGCCTGGGAAGAGCTCTCGCGCCGCCACGTCCCTCTTGCCAGCCTCCGCCGAGACCTCCTTCCCCGGGTGCTGTCCAGGGGCGTTCTCGCCCAAGTGCGAGACCTCCTCTATCAGGACCTGAGGCGTGGACCACTCGCTCCTTGTCGAGAAGGCTAAGCTGATGGTCTGCAAGACCTCTCGCTTGAAGTCTTCCAGCATCTTCCTCGTCACCTCCTCTCCCCGGGATGGGGAACCTCCTGAACCAGATCCTTCACCTTCACCTCCTGCCATAGGACGAAACTCAAGCTTTTCTTGTATCGGCTACCTTCCACGTTCACCGCACCAGAACTGTTGAAGCCAAAACTTGACTTCGACAAAAGTTCGAAAAATAGGGGCGTAGCCAACACCTACTCATCTCAAGCTCTGACCTCCGATTGGTCGTGAAGGACTAAAAATCGGCACCAAGACTCAGCAGGGAGGTCCCACCGCTTACCCAGAAGATCTCTGAGAGATTTCCCTCAAAGGCAAAAGCTGGGCTTGGAGCTGCTCAGAAAGCACAGAAAAATCCTCTTCAGTCCCCGGAAAAAAAGTGCTTCTGAAGAACCCTTATGGGCCTATTTATAGTTTTCTGAGTTTGAACTGACAATAACCATACTGAGCTGACATGAAATTACTAGAGTACCCTTGGTTGGGTCTGCCAACAGCCAAACTATGCTGTTCTGAAGAGTTATATGTAGACCACCAAGGGCAAAAGGGTAAAATTACCCGGGGTAGAAGAGTAAAAAACCCCCTTGGGTGTGGAAATGTAAAAAAAACAGCCTTCTTTTTTTTGGCGAGTGGGGGAGCACCCAGCAGCGAGACGGGCCCTCCTACTTGTCTCGCAGGTATCCTTTGTCATGAGACCCTCTCGCCGTTTTGGGCCTACTCGCCCCCCAAAGGGGGGCGTCTAGCCCACTGCAGAGACCACCCATCTCGCCCCTTACAAGCGGACCGCCTGGTACCACTCGCCTATCAACACCACTCGCCTGTTTCTTCTATTTGCATCTTGAGTGCCTCGCGCGAGCCCAAGGTTGTACAGCTTGGAAGTGGTAGAGCCTTCATGGATTATGCTTACTAGGCTGCATCAGAAGGACGATTCTGATCTGCAACATATCAGAAGTAGAGCTGAAAAAGGGGAATTATCGGAATTTTTGATCGATGATGTGGGTACCTTGAAGTATCACAACAGATATTGTATTCTCGTTGTTGAGGGAATTTGAGCAAAGATATGTAGTGAGGCATACAGATCTAGTGTTGCCTACCATCCTGGTTCCACAAAGATGTATCAAGATATGAAGCAAATTGTCTGTTAGTTAGGTATGAAGAACAATATAGCAAGGTTTGTGTCTGAGTGCTATACTTGTCAGCGTGTTAAAGCTGATCATAAAAGACCAGGTGGTAAGTTAACGATGTTGGATATTCCGAGTTAGAACTGTGATAGGATTTCTATATATTTCATTACTGGTTTGTCAAGGTCTCCCCGAGGGCATGATGCGATGTGGGTTATTGTCGATAGACTGGCAAAGTGCACTCACTTCATGCCCTTCAAGATTGATTATTCTATGGAAAAGCTAGTTAAGCTTTATCTGGACGAAGTCATTAGATTGCATGGTGTGCCTACGAGTATTGTATCAGACAGAGACTCCAAATTCATGTCTCATTTCTAGCAAAGCTTGCATGGAGCTTTAGGCACTGATCTTACATATTCTTCTACTTACCATCCTCAGACTAATGGTCAGACGGAAATAGTGAATCAAATTTTGGAGGACATGATTAGATGTTATATTCTGGACCATGATGGAGCTTGGGATAAACGCCTTGAACTGATGGAGTTTGCATACAATAACAGTTATCAGGAGAGTTTACAGATGACACCCTTTGAAGCCTTATATGTGAGGCGTTGTCAGACTCTCCTGTTTTGGGCTGAAGTTGGTGAGAAGCCTTTGCTCGGTCCGGAAGCTTTAGAAGATATGAGTATTTCAGTGATGCATATTCGTGAAAAGCTATGGATGGCTCGAGAGCGATACGAAAAGTATACAAATCAACGTAGGGTTGATCTGAAGTTTGCGGTTGGGGATATGGTTTTTCTGAAGGTCTCTCCAATTCTAGACGTTAAGAGATTTGAAAAGAATCATAAGTTAGATCTCAGGTATGTGGGACCTTTCTAGATTGTGGAGCGCATCAGAGTGTCTGCTTATAAGCTGGAGTTGTTGTTGGGTATTGTATCCATAATAACTTAGATTTGTATGAAGTCACTCTTGAACTAAGATGAATTAAGTTTGTATTTGATGTCTTTTCAAGTTGAGTGTTTGCAGGTCATAATTGCCAAGTATGGACCAATGCCAGTTTACAATGGGTCACCAAACATAGGACCATACAATGTAATCCATCATTGTGTGATCCATGGTGTTGACTCATGTGTAACCTCTCTATTGGGACACACTTCATTTTCAAGTACTAAAAACTGTGGGAGAAAGGCTGGTTGTTGGATTCCTCAAAGAAAATCACCTTTTAGATTAACAGAATTTTCTAAGTGTTTTTCTCAAGAAGGACTTATTGTACTCGAGTAGAATTAAAATTAGTACTCGAGTGAGCTTAGTCAAGTATTCGAGTAGCAGAAGCTGCTCTCGAGAAAGCCTAGTGCAGTTCTCGAGAAAGTCATGCTTACTCGAGTAAATCATGACTATCCTTCTCGAGTTACCTTAAAATAAGCTCTAAATTTTTTTAAGTATTTTTCTCGAGAAGCCAAAGCATTTCTCGAGAAGGCCATAGATAGTTCTCGAGAACCAGAAATTTTTCTCTCGAGAATCATGAATCTTTTCTCGAGTAACAGATATCTCTTCTCGAGAAGCAGAAATCCTTTCTCGAGAAATTGTCTTGTTCTCGAGTAACAGAAGTATTGTTATCGAGTAACAGAAGAACTTTTCTCGAGAAACAGAAGTCTATTTTTCTCGAGTAAGTATATCCATTCTCGAAAAACCAGGATTCTTCTTTTACACTTTCCTTAAGTATTTTTCTCATGAACTTTATACCTCTTCTCGAGAAACAGAAACCTTTCTTGAGTAATACTTACCTCACTCGAGAAATGGAGTTCAGATTTCTGAATTTTCTTAAGTATCCGACGGATTCGATTTCAAATTTCATTAACTCTTGATTGGTTCATGTGGCGTGCATTTAATGTAATTTAGACTGTTATGAAAGGTCTATAAAAAGTCTTGTCAGAATCGACAAACCCTAAGAAGTATTATACAGAATTCTGAATCATTTTCTATTTTCCAAATCGAGAAGCGCCGCCGCTCTGTTCTTCATCGTCGATTTTTCTCGATCCAAAGATTCAGACAAGAAGGAGTTCACCGATCAAGTTTTTCGACATCTCCAAATCTTCTTCTTGATCGTGGTGATCCTAAGTTCTCAGATCGAAGGATTCTCAGATTTCTTCCTCAACTTTTCTGATAGGGCTTTTCAGTTTTTCAAGAAGGAAGAACCCAAGATTCAGCCAGATCTGTGAAGGCAAGTCATTGTGTTCTGATTGTAAATTCATTTTATTATTGTAGGGGTTATTCTCCGAGTTTTGTAGGAGTTGTTCTCCATGTTTTTGTAGGAGATGTTTTACTCCGAGTTGTAGGAACTTTGTTCCGAGTTGTAGGATTATTTTCAATCTGAGAGAACAGTGGAGTAGCCGAGTCTAGTGTGTTGCTAGATCGGTGAGGTGGAAAGTGGACGTATCCAAGATTGGGGAACCAATCGACCCCTCAACTAATACAGATCAACCCACCCTAGTGGTGTAACAAGCCGGGTTTATCCCGCGCTCCCCAGGCGTTGCTACCAATTGACCTCTCAACACAACCAGGATCTTTCGCAAAGCATCCAAGATCACCATCCATACATCCATGCATCCATACAACCGAGGCTACACGCATATATCTTACATAACATCAAATCCACAGAGTCTTCTCCGGTTTACCCATAACCATTCATAACCACCACCAATCCAGACTAACCGTCCAGATGGGCTTCACACATCATACCTATACCGTACTACACACTTCTGGCTCTAGATGCAGACTCAACCAAGGAATCACTTACAATTTCCACCTCTTGGTGGAGGATTCCATGCATATGCATAAAGAAAGGACTTCGATGTCAAAGAAGGAGATCGTTATCCTTGAAGATCGTTTTGGAGCCATGACCTAGACAGATGGAAACCACCGCCTCGGCTTTGCCTTCATGAATCCAAACTCGGATCTTGATTCCGCACTCCTCAGCTCCTTCAGCAACTGGTTTCCTCTTCCCTTACCTCCTTCCCTTGCTCTCTCTCTCCCTCTCTTTGAGAATGAGAAGAAGAAGAAGAAGAATGGCTTGAATAAGCTTCTCCCCCCCCCCCTCATTCTCGGCCTTTTATCAACAGGGAAGGGGTCTGGACCCTTGGATCCAGGATAAGGAAAACGAACGGCTCTGATTTGCCCAAAAATAGGCTGAACATGGCCTGACACGCCCTGTGACATGCCCGGGTCACAGGTCGTGTCCCTTAAGCGGCACACAACCGACTCAAATCCAAACAGTACACGGTCGTGTGACACGCCCGTGTCACAC
Source organism: Platanthera guangdongensis (assembly GCA_039583875.1). Classification (NCBI taxonomy): domain Eukaryota; kingdom Viridiplantae; phylum Streptophyta; class Magnoliopsida; order Asparagales; family Orchidaceae; genus Platanthera; species Platanthera guangdongensis. The sequence goes on from CM077148.1 coordinate 175,630,226, forward strand.
CCTACACGCCCGTGTCATGGTCGACACGCCCATGACTGGCAGTCGTGTACTTCACACAGCACAACATCAACTCACTCGCGCGGGACACGGCCATGGGATACGCCCGTGTCCCAGGCCGTGTACCCCAGGACAGACCCGTGTCCTCAAGCACACACATCACTGGCTGAATCCTGCAAAGGACACGCCCTGTGACACGCCCGTGTCACAGGCCGTGTACTCCCTTTGCTTTCCGCTTGACGATTGTCGAGCGCAGTTCATCTACTAGAAGGGGACACGTCCTTGGACACGCCCGTGTCTCGGGGCGTGTTCCCTCCAAAAACTTCGTCGACCGAATTTCGTCGACCACTCGCCCAACTACTCAACTCGAGCATGATATGCCCTGTGACGCGTGATGAGTCCAAATATTACACTGATTTTTGGACTCATCTGGGCTAGTTTTATCGTCTTAGCACTGCACTTGAGAGCTATAACTGTTTTTATTTGCTTACTTGTCTATTTCACGATTAAGTGCACTTTAAGCCCATTTTCTGTGTGCTTTAGATGTTTTTTGTATTTCCGTTTGTTTTACTTGTTCTCTAGTCATGTCTTGAGAATGTGATGTGCACTTTTGGTGGCCTATCTGCCTCTTCTGCTGATGCATGGATCATGTGCGTGCTCCGGAACCGCTCGGGGGACCCCGACGATATAGGAACACTACGTATGATCACTTGACTCGCTGCGCACGACCACTGGTCGTGCGCCACTGATCGTGCACATTACATTCTCCTTTTCCTCAGTTCTGTCTTAGCCAATCGTACGATCAGTGGATTCAGTGGTGGTCGTGCGCCACTGATCGTGCGCATATCTGCTGATGTTTCTGTCCAAGTTGCAGGTTTAATTGGAAATTGCGCACGATCATCGACCGACAGTGTGCACGACCACTGGTCGTGCGCCAATGATCGTGCGCTCTGCTTATTCTGCCTTCGTATTTAAGGGTCTACTCCGTGATTTAGGGCACGACGGATCATTTCTGCAATCGGGGAGTGCACGGGAAGTGTCGTTATACCTCTCCAGCTGCTCCATCCACCTCGACCTTCATCGGGAGTCCGTAGCCGGTGATTCCGAAGCTTTCCAAACCCTCCGGCAAAGCTCCCGGCCATTGATGACCTCAACTCCAAGCTTTCCATCGGAGTTGGCGAAGAAGACGACCTAGAGAGCGAACTCAAAGGCCTTCGAGGTGACAGCTCATTGGTACCGGAAGCTTCCTCAGACTGAGCCCGGAAGAGGATTGACAACTCGCTATTCCGGCCACGACCTGTGGTGGACCTTCACCCTCTAGTGGTTTACTCCTCTTCCCCTTCCTCTGTTGTATGGAATGAATTGATATTGTAATGAACTACATTTTCTACTCTATATCTAAGTGAATGTTGTAGTTTTCATTTGCTTCTGAGTTGTGTGTCGTGAATACGCCTCGCCCACTCCACATCCACTCCATACCCTTGTTTCCCCTGATTGCACTCCACATAAGAACACTTCCATCCATTAGCTTTCTGTCCACTCGCCCAACCGAAGTTCGGCATCACGACCGATACACTCACCTCACCTTGTGAAGCAGTGCCTTCGACCCGCACAACCCTAATTAGTTTATTAGACCAAAACCATAATCTCACAAGCCCCCTTTTACTCTTTTCTACGTATAACCCTCATAACGATATTTTCTGAACTGTCGCCGCTCTATGCTAATTGCATTCCTCAAGAGACCGACACTCGGGGATTTATTCCCAAATTTTATTACTTGTGCGACCGGTGCGCTTGCCTATTTCCACGCATCAACACGCATGTGTCTCAGGCCGTGTCACCCGACCGGAACCTAACTTGGCATTGGGGTGTTACAATCCTCCCCTCCTTCAAAAAATTTCGTCCCGAAATTTGGCTCGATTACAGACAGTCACTGAACCACTCGTCGTTACACCATAAGCAATCGATCACCCGAATAAAACGAGCTGGGTTCGAGCTCAGAGGCCGCAGCTTGTCTTGCCCCAAAACATCGCACAAAGCAAACAACAACTTGAAAACATACACATACATATCTCTCACAGGTGCACATCCATTCACAATGTCATCTAGGGATCTATACCAAAAACATCATATACATACACCATGATCGATCGATCCCTTAAATAACACAAAGTGTCACAAACATTTCATCGTTCAACACGACATACAACATATATGTACACAACCATTTCATTATTCATTCCTTAGCTACACCAGTAGTTACAACGCCCAAGTAGTACGTGTCACGATTCTATGATTACTTCTGCTCACCCGCATTATTTTACATTTATCGTTTCATAGCCTCTTGGAGTTCCAAATTGAACACACGAGGCTGAACTTCACCAATTGAGCTTTGCGGCTCTTGCACTTCCAAATTATGCAGTCGAGGTTATGTCCGGGATGCAGACGACTCGGCCACTGCTTTGCCATTTTCGTCATAAGACGCACCTGTTCTTTTCTCACTCCTTGACGGGGCATTCCAACAATAACGGGCTATATGTCCTTGCTTCCCGCAGTTAAAACATGTAGGTGTATCAACACGTCTTTGCCCATATGTTGCCCCCGAAGAGACAGTCGACGAAGTTGATTCATCAGGCCTGAACCTTTTCTTATCTCGTCTCTTAAACTCTGACTATTCCGACTGCGGCACTTTAAATTCCGGCTTCGCCACTGCCAGGCTCCTCTTCTCTTGTACCCGCTTCAAATCCTTCTCCAGCGCACGGGCTGTATCTACCAACGCTTGGAAGCCTTGGTTCATTGAACTCGGAAGTGCTAACCTTAACTCGTCACGCAGTCCCTCATAAAATCGATTCATTTTCTGAGCCTATTCAGCAAAAGTAGACCCCGCATAACGCCCCAGTCTGGTAAATTCATGCAGGTATTTATCAATATCATGCTCACCCTGCACTAGACGTTGAAATTCGTTCTCCATCGCAATTCGCTGTGACACTGGCAAGTACTTGGCTAGGAACAATTTGGAGAATTCTTCTATTGATATCTCCTCTAATCCTCTACCTGCCAAGCGATGCACTTCCACGTCATCCCACCAAAGTCTCGCATCTCCCTCCAGCAGAAAAGTGGCTAAGGTCACTTTCTGCTCCTCCGTAGTGCTGATTGCAGTCAGGATCCTCTTCACTCGTGCAAGCCAATTCTCCGCCTGCGTTGGGGAAATCGCCCCACCAAACGTAGGTGGATGAAACTCCATAAACATTTTCAACTACTCATCCATTGCTTGCCCATCCACCACAGCTTCATCACGTTCCTGCCTTGCACCAGCCCGTACTGGCACCCCTGCAGGCCTTGCCTGCCCAGTAGGCTGTGTCTGTAACACTGTGAGCATCGTCTCAGTCACCACACGTATGGTCTCCACCGAGGGAGGTGTAGACGCTTCAACTGGTGTCACACTCTCATCCGACCGCTGGGGCTCAGACTGCCCAGCACCACTCCTCGCCACCTATCAATGTACAAAACACCATTAATCATCCATATCATAATGGCAAATATACACTGATATCACATTCACGCTCCTCACATGCATGTATAACATTCCTAGTGGACATTCTTGAGTTCAATTATGTTCTCCCTCCCATAAATCTCAAACCTGGGCTCTGATACCACTTTGTAACACCTCCATTTGTCACATGGAATATAACAGTCGGTCCGGTCGGGGCCCCCCGCCATATTTCACAGACACCGGACGGAATTACGTGTGGAAATCAAAATCTCATTCTACTCGTAGCCTAACTCAAAGCATTCTAGCGCAGCATTTTATATTAGATGAACTCAGCACAGCAAATGTCCACTAATATATAAACTCCACATTTATATATATAACAGGAATGTATACAACACACACACGCTCGCGGCCTTACAGGTTACTCTTTACACATTTACAGCTTCGTACATCGGCACGCAGGCCGACCACACATAAAATCCAAACATTCGTCGCACGACATTCAAGGGCCTTCGCAGCAAGACTTTATTCCGCTCAATTCAATCCACTAGCACCTGCAAACAATCATCCACCCCAAGAGCGGTAAATAAAGCAACGGTCAGCATTCATTGACCAATTATAACGACCCTACCCTTTACCCGGGGCAGTGGTTCCTTCCCTGTATGCATTGCTATCATAATATCTCATATCTATCAATCACAATAATGTCACAAACGCCAGTATCCACCAGACGCTCCGTGCACTCAGGGCACCTTATTGGTGTGCCGGATATACCCGTCATCCACCGCCGATCAGAGGTTTTTAACTTGTTGGTTGGCCGGTCCTAGTACACCAATCCCGCAGGCTGGCGATATTCCATCCATCCCACTCAGAGGTACTAACTTCACAGCAAACATGAGCAGATCGACCCACCCTAGTGGTGTAGCAAGCTGGGTTTATCTGCGCTCCATATACATTACCACCAATCGACCTCCCATCCTAATCCAGATCGACCCACCCTAGTGGAGTAGCAAGTCGGGTTTAACTCGGCTCCCCAGGCATTGCCACCAATCGACCCCTCAACTAATACAGATCAACCCACCTTAGTGGTGTAGCAAGTCGGGTTTATCCCGCGCTCCCCAGGCGTTGCTACCAATTGACCTCTCAACACAACCAGGAGCTTTTGCAAAGCATTCAAGATCACCATCCATACATCCATACATCCATACAATAGAGGCTACACGCATATATCTTGCACATCATCAAATCCACAGAGTCTTCTCTGGTTTACCCATAACCATTCATAATCATCACCAATCCAGACTAACCTTCCAGATGGGCTTCACACAGCATGCCTATGTCATACTACACACTTCCGGCTCTAGATGCAGACTCAACCAAGGAATCACTTGCGATTTCCACCTCTTGGTGGAGGATTCCATGCATATGCATAAAGAAAGGACTTCGATGTCCAAGAAGGAGATCGTTACCCTTGAAGATCGCTTTGGAGCCATGACCTAGCCAGATGGAAATCACCGCCTCGGCTTTGCCTTCACGAATCCAAACTCGAATCTTGATTCTGCACTCCTCAGCTCCTCCAGCAACTGGTTTCCTCTTCCCTTCCCTCCTTCCCTTGCTCTCTCTCTCTCTCTCTTTGAGAATGAGAAGAAGAAGAAGAAGAATGGCTTGAATAAGCTCCCCCCCCCCCTCATTCTCGGCCTTTTATCCACAGGGAAGGGGCCTGGACCCTTGGATCCAGGATAAGGAAAACGAACGGCTCTGATTTGCCCAAAAATAGGCTGAACACGGCCTGACACGCCCCGTGACACGCCCGTGTCACAGGCCATGTCCCTTAAGCGGCACACAATCGACTCAAATCCAAATAGTACATGGCTGTGTGACACACCCATGTCACACCCTACACGCCTGTGTCATGGTCGACACGCCCATGACTGGCAGCCGTGTACTTCACCCAGCATAACATCAACTCACGTGAGCGGGACACGGCCATGGGACACGCCCGTGTCCCAGGCCGTGTACCCCGGGACACACTCGTATCCTCAAGCACATGCATCACTGGCTGAATCCCGCAAAGGACACGCCCTGTGACACGCCTGTGTCACAGGCCGTGTACTCCCTTTGCTTGCCGCTTGACAATTGTCGAGCGCAGTTCGTCGACCAGAGGGGTACACGCCCTCGAACACGCCCATGTCTCAGGGCATGTTCCCTCCAAAAACTTCGTCGACCACTCGCCCAACTGCTCAACCCGAGCATGATATGCCCTGGGACACGCCTGTGTCCCAGGCTGTATCACCCGACCGGAACCCAACTTGACTTTAGGGTGTTACAATCGCCACCACCAGCGAACCCGCACGGAGAGTCTGAGGGGCATGCCCGTCATTTTTTGGAAATTAGTGATCTAGTCGGCCAGAATCACGCAACAAAATTTGTCGGCTCAAACTTCAAGATGACACAGTTACCAAGGTCCGTCTCAGAAAAACTATAAAAAGACTCATGGGTCTTCATTTGAAGACTAGCAACCAAGAAGAGAGTAGAGAGCTCTAAATTTTTCCGTCGAAGATCACTTAGAGATCTCCTTCAGAGTTTGAAGATATTCTTCGGTGTTTGAAGACCTCTTTCGGTTCTCAATTTGTCATTCAATAGCAACTTGAAGATGTCCTTTGTAGTTCAATAAGCCATGCTTAATTGTCTGCTCAAGTGCCTGGTCCAATGCCTGCTCAAGTGCCTGCTCCAAAAGTCGTTTCTATGAGCGCGAAGGAAGACTTTCTTTCTATTTCACCTTCAAGTACTTGTAAGTTGAGGGGTGGCCTATCACACTCTCGAAGATTCTAACACTTGTAACCTCAAGCAAATTAGTGAATTTGGTCGGCACCGAACTGACCATGCGATTTTTTTCTTTTTTCAGGTTTTCCACGTAAAAAATTTGTCGTCTTTGTTGTGGGGTTTCTCTTGACTATTTGCGCGCTTGACTCACTCTCGAGCTAAGGGAGTTCGATTCTTCAGACTATGAGAGCGCTAAGTGAGCCGCAACAGTTTAATGATGTTTGTGAGAAAGTATTCCCAACTCTCAAAGGAATCTCTGAAAGCGGTGTTTATACTACACAAACACCTCCCGACCAACAGTCATGACGAAAGGAAACACACATGCCACAGACAGGATGGACCCTGAAATAACTTGTTGATCAAGCATCTGACAATTTGCTCACCAGCAACATCTCGCACCTCGAGGAGTTTGTTGTCACACTAGAAACAATCGTGGAAAAGCAAATGCATGCACTCACTTTCCTAAAAGAGTTAGTAGGATGAGCTAGATTGGAGTGATTTCCAAGTGATTTGGATTTGGATGAGAGTTTTTCTACTTCCCATCTCGTTTCACATTGTCATATTATTTATTTGTTATCTTTTCAATGATCACGTATTCATAATTGTGTTTGAAAGTGCAGCTAGATTTGATATACTCTAGAGGGGGGTGAATAGAGTATATGGTGATTTTGAAACTTTTACAACTGCTGTTGTAAATTAGGTGTGTGTGTGTATGTGTGTGTGCAGTAAACACAATAAACCAGAAAGCAGCAATGGACGAATCACAGCACAATCACAAAAAAATCGCAGAGCAAGGCCAGAAAACAAAAGGAAAAGAAAGCAACCAGACGACACAAGAATTTTATAGTGGTTCCCCAAATCTGGGTAGTCCACTCTTCTACCACCCTGGTAGGAATCCACTGCAGGAAGGGGTTGATCAGGTGTCCTGGCACCAATGGGGTTTTGATCAGGTTCCCAAAAACCAAACCCTCAAGTCTTTTGGTGGGAGACTTGCAACCAGAATAATTTTGAAGGGAATTAAAACCCTGTACAGAGGTGGAGTGAGAGGGTGATGAAGTCTTCTCTTTCTCAAGTCAAATGAGAAGACTTGTGGAATGTTGTTTAGCAGCTTTGCTCCCCCTGAGATGTAGAATGATTCAGGAAGAATACTGGAGCACTGCTTCAGGGTGATAGGTCTTCAAAGACCTAGAATTCCAGGTCCAGAGAAAGTCTTCAGGGACTTCTTGCAACTGATATGACTGTATTATTTTGAAGTTCTCCCGAGTAAAAGCAGATGAAGAAGACTCTTGATATTGATATAATGTTCTTCTTCTTCTTCTTCTAGATCAATTTCTCTCTAGGTCAAAAATGAATTCTTTTTCTTGTGTTGTCTGAATCAATGTCTATGTTATTCTTGTTGTTGTCTGATGTTCTGTACTTGTTGTATTTCTTCTGGTTTCTGTATCTCTCTTATCTGTCATGGAGAGCCTTCGAATTTTTGAATGTCGAGCAGTAATGACAGACGGCCTGGAAAGGAAGCAGCAATTAATTATTTCCCCAACTGTTTCCATGGGAAAATGGCATGTAATAATCCAGAATTAACTGCGCATCCTAACGGTAGTATACTGTGAAGAACTGCCATTAATTGTCCAGGAATCAGCGCCATGGAATGAGACGGGAACGGAAGAAGACCTAGTCTAGAATCGTCGATCGAAGAACAGAATTCATCGAGCTGAGTCTTGAATTCGTCGAGCTAGGCTGAGTTCGTCGCGCTGAGCTGGGTTCGTCGAGCTGAGCTGAGTTCGTCGAGCAGACAGTCTTAATTCGTTGAATAGATAATCTTCAATATCAGACAAACATTATTCGTTGAGCAGAGAACCAAATTCGTCGAGCTGAGAAAAGTTCTGGACTTGGACGAAATACTCTGCATCTACTAAAAAGCTGTGTCGACACAAATTGGTGTCGACAAATTGATCTTGGTGTCGACACAACTCCTCTGGTGTAGACAGATTGGTCTAGGTGTCGACACAAATCCTCTGGTGTCGACAGATTGAACTAGGTGTCGACACAAATCCACTGGTGTCGACACAAGCTGGTGTCGACTGAAATCCTGCGTGTCGACACAAATCGTCTGGTGTCGACACAAGCCCTAAGTGTCGACACAGGTTCTCTAAGCACAAAAATCGTCGAGTAGAGATTAGCTTTCGTCGACCTGAGAAGCTATGAACTTGAGGTCCAAGTTCGTCGAGCTCAGAATATAATTCGTCGACCGAAGCATGGAGCTGGACTTGGAGGAATTTGAAGTAGTCCTGAGAATGCTTGAAATAGAACCTGGTGTTCGTCGAGCAAAGAACAAAGTTCGTCGAGCTTAGTACTGCGAATTGTCTCACGATCGTCGAGCGCACAACTTCCTTCGTCGAGCTGAGTTCGACGAACGTCGAACTCATTTCACTTAGTCTGAAAAACTGATAGATCTGGAGTTCCTGATGGTCTTGAAGAAGGCTGGTCCATCTGAAGTTGAGATAGAGGACTGTCCTAGACTCTAAGACACAAACTTGACCCAGACTATACATGATGGGTCACATCCTAAGTCAGTGAACCTAGCCCAAATCAACTAGGGATCCAACAGTGTTGTCAAGGGTCTCCTTATGAGGATGATGACATGCTTTAAACTCTATGTGAATCACGCGAGTGGCGAGCTCTTTACCACACGATTGTGTGGATTCACATCATTCCTTTCATTGAAAACCAAGTTCCAAAAATGCCAGTATTTTTGGTTTCCGCACAATCGTGCGAGTTCAATATACAATGGTATTTTACATTTAAAGATTTTACACGATCACACATTGTTTTACATGCATGATTGTGCAAGTTCTATTGGTCTTTAACTTTTTGGGAAACCAAAATTAGAAAAATGCACATGCAGTTTGGTCACGCATGACTCTGGGTAATCAAAACGCATGACTCTGGGTAATCAAAATGCACGACCATATTGTGGTTGCCCATCATTTTGATTTCCCTCCAGTTCCCTCCTCTTCCGAGGTGGCGTGCGGCTATGGATGGGAAATGACCGCTCTTTGGTCTAACCAGACTTGGGATCTGGTTCATCTTCATCTCGGGCAATCTTGTGTCAGTTGCAAGTGGGTGTTTTCTATCAAACATGCTCCAAATGGGAAAGTTGAATGACTCAAAGCCCGACTTGTGGCACAGGGGTTCACTCAACAACAGGGACTTGATTATGATGAAATCTTCTCTCCCATCGTCAAATTGAACTCTATTCGGGTGCTGATTATAATATCCGAAATTTGACGCGAAAGGTAATTTTATTTGTAGGCTCAAGTCGCGACGGATTTTGATCGAGGCAGCGCGTCGTCAAGGTATAATGTTATTCTTCCTTATGTTAGCGACCATAGGTTTGTTAAGTGCGTTAACAATAGTGCGTAACGCATATTATTTTAGACTCGACGCGCACGGCGTTTTCGGTTAGTATTCAAAAGTATTAGTGTTGGGTGTGTCGATAACCGTTTAATAAGTGTGTATGAGTGGAAATGGGGTGCCAATAACATGCCTAATTCCCCCCCCCCCCCTCTATTCATGCGGTTATCAAAACTGCATTAACCCATGAAGTAAAAACCCGCATGCCTCATTTCAACGGGAGAAAAGAGAAAATCGCAGGCCGTCCGTCTCCCGTTCCGTCTTTCGCACGCAATGATGCCGAGTCGCGCCTCCCGCGCCCCTTTCCGCGGCCGATCCTCCTCCGGAACTCCTCTCCGACCACTCCTCCTTCCTCTACGAGCACCGGTGAACATTCCTTTTCCTTCCTTGGTCGTGGAAGTGTCGGTTTCAACCCTAGTCGGTGGTGGTGGAAACTTTTTGGTTCTGGTGAGTATGAATTGTTATTCCACCTTTTACCCTAGGGTTTCCTTCACTCCTATAGTGCGATTTACCCCTGTTTGCCTTGCTATTTCAGAAGGGGTAGGGGTAGGTGTTTTTCCCCTTGTAGGGCTTGGAAGATTTTGAAGACACTTCATAATTGGAACAAGGTAACACTATGGTTTACACTATTTCCTCTATATAGACATATGCCGCTGGTGGGAATAAAGCTCCAGCGAAAACCCTAAGGGGAAGAATATGAATTTTAGGTGTTGCTTGGATTACAGATTTTTGGTGGCCTCGAGGAAAGGTTCCGGAAGTCCGCAGTAGTCAAATTTCCGTCAGAAAAGCAAATGTCGCCGCGCCTAGCGTACGAGCGCCGCAGCACCACAGTAAGGAATTTTAATTCTTTTTAGTTAGACATATCAAGAAATTATTTTATGCACACACGTGTAAACTTCGTACGAGCATCATAGTCAAGCATATAAAGGTGTTACAGTAGGGAAAAGGTCGCGGAATTAGTTACAGGGTAAATCCTTTTCTAAGACCCTAATAGCCAGATCAAATATACTAGTGTTAGGTACGAAATCTTATACGTTTATGCAAGTGTGAGATTTTATCTAAGTTAGGGTGTGAAAGTCCCTTCTAGCCGACCATGAGAAAGTTAAGGGTCGCTCAGTAGTTCACCAAAAGAGATGTCCCAAACAGAGTAGCATTTGACTAAAAGGTCAGTAAGCACACTTCAGTCTTTTCGTGCTTGGTAGAGGCGCACTACCTTTCTCATAGGGCATACGGTATCCTATGAGTAGCAGTGTCTTGGGAGTTGAATCCCTTTGAGATAGTTAGTAGATTCGAGACTGTGTCCGTGGGGCACTAGAACAATTGAGTTCGTTAGATGGTCTCGGGTCGTCAGTTTCAGTCGCGAGTTAGGAGCTACTCTGCATAGAGCCTCCCTAGTAGAGGTGCAAGCTAGAAGTAACCTAGAGCTCAAGTATAGACCTGACGTGAGACAGTACACCAGTTAGTGAACGTCGGGACTTGGGTTAGTGAACTGAAAGTCACAAACATAGAACAAGTAGAAGTTTTAACCAGGTAGTGTTCTGAGAGCGTACATAACATATATCATAAATGTTTTTATTGCACAAAACTATTTTCTAAAGGCATGCATTCATCATTCAAGAAAACGTTTTGGTGTCACTAAGAGGAGTTATTTTTCTTTACTCTGACCTCTAGTGGGCAATGTTTTTACATGTGACCCAGGTGAGAAACTACGCCTAGGATGAGCGTTGGTGGCGTCAGTGTGTAGTGTTTTTCCCATTCAGTTTTCCCTTACTTACATCATATACTTGTAGTTGTGGTCAATGTAACTTGTTAATGTTTTATATATCTTGTATCAGACTTATTATGACAATACAGATTTTCAGTTATTTCTATTCTATTCATGTGTAGTGGCTCTGTGATTCTAGTTTTCAGGTATGTGGTTACCCTTAGTTTACTTTCTTAGATTCCGTTGCTAGTTATAAATTTTTAGTAGCTTCTATTTTATACTTGTTGTGTACTAGTTTTAATATTGTTTCCTAGTTCTCTTTATATCGCTGACCTGGCCGGATGGCTGATTATTGAAAAACTAGGAAGGGGTGTTACAAATTGGTATCAGAGCCAAGTTTAGGATCCCTGGACCTTAGAAGGTTTTCACAAAGCAATAGGATTGTGTAACAGTAAACTCTTGTTAGTAGAAAATTTAAGTTGTGTTAAGCCCTAATTTTGCAAGTGTACAAAATAAAATTGCTAAGCCAGTTTTCGCAAATGCTTGGTAAATAACCAGATTTCTTTTATATGTTTTATTAGGCACCACGAGTAAGTGAACCGGGTGAATCTTCACGTCAGGACCCTGTTCCTAACGCGACTATGGGAGATGTTGTCGTGCCGCAGGTACCACCAGTTCCAGCAGCTCCAGAGGGCACTGGCATAGCATCTCAGATGGCCAAGGCGGTTACCGTTGCCTTGATGGAGTTTCAGAGAGGACTGGCTGCAGGGTTTCCAGTTCCAATACAAGTACCAGCCCTTGCACCAGCTCCTGCCCCAGCACCCGTGGAGATGACCCTGGAGCGTTATTTGAGGAACTTTAGAGAGCTTCAACCTTCGAACTATAGTGGGGACGAGACCCCGATGGACACAGATGATTGTGTGGCAAACACCAGAGACCTGCTGGATGTTTTGGAGTGCCAGAGAACAAGAAGGTTCCTCTGGTAGTTTTTCTCCTCCGAGGTGAGGCAAAGGTCTGGTGGGACAAGTACCGGGTTGATGACCCCGCAGGTATATGATTAAGAAATTTCCATTTTTTTTGTAAGTGATATGTTCTTTTAAAATAGTATGACCGTACTTTTGGCCAGCTCGTACGCCAGATATGTTTACGTGGAGTGAATTTTCTATAGCCCTTGTAAGTTGGTTCGTGCCTCCTTCTGCACGATGAGGTCTCCAGGAGAAGTACCTTAGGCTTTTCCAGAGGGACAGGACTGTTGCTGAGTACGAGCGAGAGCTTACACATCTGGCTCGATATGTGGGCGTGATACAGGGATATCAGGATGAGAAGTACAACCGTTTTGTGGATGGTTTACGTGACTCGTTGAGGCAGCCGCTAATGACGATGGTCAATGCTGATTACAGGAGCTTAGTGGATACGGCTCGCAGGCTGGAGGCTGACCAGCAGAAGGTTCAGAAGCGAAGTAATTTCCGTGCGAAGCGATCTCAGGATTCTCATCAGCCACTGTAGAGTAGGAATGACCAAGAGAAGAACTGGAACAAGAAGTAGAAGCCTGATGCGAGGAAGAATGATTAGCCTGGTGATAGGAGCAGGGACTACCCCCGTTGTCCCAAGTGTCAGCGTCGCCATCCAGGAGAGTGTTTGGCCAGCGCGGGCGTGTGTTACAAGTGTCGTCAACCTGGACACAAGCTCGTTTCTGTCAGGAAGTTGGTTCAAATCAGGTAATCAAAACTTAGTTGTATTTTTATACATTTATGAAATTTCTATAGATGACAAATATATTTTGTTTCCTGCAGTCGAAGTACGAGATTGGTGGCCCTAGCAGAGTAGACAAGGGCAAAGCTTTAATGATTACTGATGGAAGACCACAACAGGATCGATATTTGGTGCAGCCCAGAGCTTATGGGCTTGGTCAACAGGAGGAAAAGGATCAGGAGAATGTAGTGACAGGTAAGTGTTTAATTTGCTTAACAAGTTTATTTAATCCTCCGTAGTGACACTCTTTTCATTATGAAAATCATTCATGTAGGCATCCTTATGATTCGTGATTTACCCTCCAAGATTCTGTTTGATACGGGTGCCTTGCACTCGTTTATCACAGAATCTCTAGTCCGTAAGTTGAATTTAGAAGTCTTCCCAGAGACAGTACCACTGGAAGTCATGATGCCTAATGGATCCCTTCTGTAGACCAGAGATAAGTGCAGGGTGCCAGTGCAGTTTGGTGATACCGAGATTTTTGTGGAAGCTTTGCAGCCACCTATCGCAGGATTCGATCTGATCTTTGGAATGGACTGGCTTTCGGCAGTCAATGCCAGAATTGACTGTAGGGCGAAGCAGATACAGTTTGAGGGCCCTAATCAGACTGCGTTTTCTTTTCAGGGCTTGAAGGGAGTAGTGAAGATGATCATCTCCGCAGTCCAAGCTAGAAGGTGCATCAGTAAGGGTTGTGAAACCTTCGTAGTACTGATGAATGCAGAGGCTAAGGCTGACTTGGCAGAGGTACCAGTGGTGCAGGAGTTTCCCGATGTTTTCCCGGAAGAGCTCCCTGGTGCCCCTCCTGATAGAGAGTTTGAGTTCCCGATAGACTTGCAGCCTGGGGCTACACTAGTAGCCAAATCCACATATCGGATGGCTCCTAGGGAACTAGCGGAGTTGAAGAGCCAGCTGCAGGAGTTGCTTGATTTGGGCTTTATACGTCCCAGTACTTCTCCTTGGAGTGCTCCAGTATTATTCTTGAAGAAGAAGGATGGTAGTCTGAGACTGTGCATAGACAACCATGAGTTGAACAAGCTGACAGTAAAGAACAAATACTCGATTCCCAGGATTGATGATTTGTTCGACCAGTTGGTGGGCTCTGTAACGGCCCGACCCAACTTACCGTTCATGGCGCTTAAAGCCCACTAGGATTAGCACGGCACCGTCACCGGGCTGCAGCCCAAGCACCCCAAAGCCTCTCCGCGCCTGTTTCTCAGCAGCGACGCATTGTTGAGGCCAGGTCTCGAACCTGCAACCCCCTTGATAAGAGAGCTTTCTTACACTCCCTCATCACCAACTGAGCTGCAGCTCAGTTGGTGATGAGGGAGTGTAAGAAAGCTCTCTTATCAAGGGGGTTGCAGGTTCTAGACCTGGCCTCAACAATGCGTCGCTGCTGAGAAACAGGCGCGGAGAGGCTTTGGGGTGCTTGGGCTGCAGCCCGGTGACGGTGACGTGCTAATCCTAGTGGGCTTTAAGCGCCACGAACGGTAAGTTGGGTCGGGCCGTTACAAAAAAAGTGCACCCAAAGCCTCTCCGCGCCTGTTTCTCAGCAGCGACGCATTGTTGAGGCCAGGTCTCGAACCTGCAACCCCCTTGATAAGAGAGCTTTCTTACACTCCCTCATCACCAACTGAGCTGCAGCTCAGTTGGTGATGAGGGAGTGTAAGAAAGCTCTCTTATCAAGGGGGTTGCAGGTTCGAGACCTGGCCTCAACAATGCGTCGCTGCTGAGAAACAGGCGCGGAGAGGCTTTGGGGTGCTTGGGCTGCATCCCGGTGACGGTGCCGTGCTAATCTTAGTGGGCTTTAAGCGCCACGAACGGTAAGTTGGGCCGGGCCGTTACAGGCTCGTGCACCTTTTCCAAGTTAGATTTGAAGTCAGGCTACCATAAGTTAAAGATTCGGGATGTGGATGTTCAGAAGACGGCTTTCAGTACCAGGTATGGACACTTCGAGTTCGTGGTCTTGCCGCTTGGGCTGACCCATGCTCCTTCAATATTTATGGACATGATGAACAGGGTATTTCGGGAGTACTTGGATCATTTTGTCATCGTCTTCATAGATGATATCTTGGTGTTCTTTAAGAGTGCAAAAGATCATGTCGCACAACTCAGGATTGTTTTGAGCACCCTCAGGAAGAACTAGTTGTATGCCAAGTTTTCTAAGTGTGAGTTCTGGCTTTCAGAGATTGTATTCTTAGGCCACATCATCAGTCAGCAAGGGTTTAGTGTCGATCCGAAGAAGATAGAGGCCATTAAGGATTTGTCTAGGCCGACAACAGTTTCAGAGGTTCGTAGCTTTTTGGGTCTTGCTGGTTACTATAGGAGATTCATCAGAGATTTCTCAAAGATAGCCTTACCACTAAGTTCCCTCACCAGGAAGGGTAAGGGCTTGGATTGGACAGTTGAGTGTGAATTGGCTTTTGAGGACTTGAAGGGCAGATTGATGACCGCACCGATCTTGAGTTTACCTTCAGGGTCTGACGGGTTCCAGATTTATAGTGACGCATCAGGTCAAGGTTTGGGCTGTGTTCTCATGCAGCATGGAAAGGTCGTAGCCTATGCCTCGAGACAGTTAAAGGTTCATGAGCTGAACTATCCAGTGCATGACTTGGAGCTTGCAGCAGTCATACATGCTCTGAAGATTTGGAGGCACTATCTCTATGGCGTTCGTTGTGAGATCTTCACTGATCATAAGAGCCTCAAGTACATCTTCGATCAGCGAGAGCTAAATTTGAGGCAGCGTAGATGGTTAGAGTTTCTATCAGACTACGACGTAGACATTCAGTACCATCTAGGAAAGGCAAACGTTGTAGCTGATGCCCTTAGCTGTAGAGGTTCGCATTTCTTCCTTCTCACTCAGCAGGAGGAGCTAGTGCGAGAGCTGGAGAGACTGGACATTACCGTTGTGCCACGCTGTAGTTTTGGTTCTGCAAGGTTGAATTAGATGGAGATCACCTGTGACATTAAGGATAGAATCAGGATAGCGCTACCGTTGGATCCAAAGATGGTAGAGATTTGGAGCTCAGTGCAGACATGTCAGAAGGAGAGATACAGTATTCAGGATGATTTACTATTATTTGATGGCAGGGTGTGTATCCCCGATGTTAGTCACCTTTGTGAGGACATTCTATTTGAGGCACACAATTCCAGATATTCTATACATCCGGGTAGCACAAAGATTTATGCAGATCTCAAGAAGGTAGTCTGGTGGCCAGGCTTTAAGAGTGATATTGCAGATTACGTAGGGAAGTGTGAGACGTGCAAGTTAGTTAAGGCCGAGTGCCAAAGGCCTGGAGGCAAGTTGCAGCAACTTCCCATTCCCGAGTGGACATTCAAGGATATATCCATGGATTTCATCCATGGTCTGTCGAGATCGCAGAGTGGGAATGATTCCTTATGGGTTATAGTAGATCGGCTTTCTAAAGTTGCCCATTTCATTCCTCTTAAGAAGACAGATCAGGGTCCCAGATTAGCACAGTTATATATAGACGCGATAGTTCGACTTCACGGTGTTCCCAGGACTATAGTTTCAGACCATGATGGCAGATTCACCTTCAGTGAGTGGCGTTACGTACATGAGCGGTTGGGTATCAGATTACATTTCAGCACTGCTTTCCATCCCCAGACAGATGGACATACTGAGCGCACAAATAGGACTTTGGAGGATCTGCTACGGATGTGCATTTTGGACTTTGGAGTAAAGTGGGAGAAATATGTTACTCTTGTGGAGTTCTCCTACAACAACAATTTTTAGACGAGTATTGGCATGACACCGTTCGAAACCCTCTATGGTAGACGTTGTCGGATACCGTTATGTTGGGCTAAAAGTGAAGAAAGGTCTACCATCAGAGAGTCATGGATTAATAAGACCAGTGACAGGATCAAGCTCATTCAGGAGCGTATGAAGACAGCTCAGGATCGTCAGGCCAAGTATCATGATCAGAATCACGGGTCAGCAGAATTCAGCGTTGGAAACTATGTTTATCTGAAGGTCAGGCCCGTCAGAGGAGTTTTTAGAATAAAGCGGATGAAAAAGCTGAGCCCCGGATTCGTTGGTCTTTTTGAGGTGCTGGAAAGAATTGGTGAGGTTGCTTACAGGTTAGCCTTACCTGAGGAAATGAGTGGTGTACATGATGTATTCCACGTCTCCTATCTGAGGAGAGCAGTCAGAGATTCCAGTCATATCATCAGTACCGAGGAAGCACCAATCGAGACTGATCTTAGTATTGGGGTTAGACCGGTCAGAATAGTGGATTTAAGGATACAGAAGCTCAGGAATAGAGAGATTCGTGTGGTCAAAGTCCTTTGGATGAATTGTGGTTGTCCAGAGTATACTTGGGAGCGAGAGGATGAGATTAAGAGCAATACAGACTATTCTTTTCTCTTCGATTCAGGTATGGTTACAATTTTTGAGGACGAAAATTTTTGTCAGGAGACGAGATTTGCAACATCCGAAATTTAACTCGAAAGGTAATTTTATTTGTAGGGTCAAGTCGCGACGGATTTTGATCGAGTCAGCACGTCGTCAAGGTATAATGTTACTCTTCCTTATGTTAGCGACTGTAGGTTTGTTAAGTCCGTTAACAATAATGCGTAATGCATGTTATTTTAGACTCGACGCGCACAACGTTTTCGGTTAGTATTCAAAAGTATTAGTGTTGGGTGTGTCGATAGCCGTTTAATAAGTGTGTATGAGTGGAAATGGGGTGCCAATAACAGACCTAATTCCCCCCCCCCCCCCCCCCTTCGATTCATGTGGTTATCAAAACTGCATTAACCCATGAAGTAAAAACCCACACGCCTCATTTCAACGGGATAAAAGAGAAAATCGCAGGTCGTCCGTCTCCCGTTTCGTCTTTCGCACGCAGCGACGCCGAGCTGCGCCTCCCGCGCCCCATTCCGTGGCTGATCCTCCTCCGGAACTCCTCTCCGACCACTTCTCCTTCCTCTACGAGCGCCGGTGGACATTCTTTTTCCTTCCTTGGCCATGGAAGTGCCAGTTTCAACCCTAGTCGGTGGTGGTGGAAACTTTTTGGTTCTGGTGAGTATGAATTGTTATTCCTCCTTTTACCCTAGGGTTTCCTTCACTCCTATAGTGCGATTTACCCTTGTTTGCCTTGCTATTTCAAAAGGGGTAGGGGTAGGTGTTTTTCCCCTTGTAGGGTTTGGAAGATTTTGCAAACTTCATAATTGGAACAAGGTAACACTATGGTTTACACTATTTCCTCTATATAGACATATGTCGCTGGTGGGAATAAAGATCCAGCGAAAACCCTAAGGGGAAGAATATGAATTTTAGGTGTTGCTTGGATTACAGATTTTTGGTGGCCTCGAGGCAAGGTTCCGGAAGTCCGTAGTAGTCAAATTTCCGTCAGAAAAGCAAATGTCGCCGCGCCGAGTGTACGAGCGCCGCAGCACCACAGTAAGGAATTTTAATTCTTTTTAGTTAGACATGTCAAGAAATTATTTTATGCACACACGTGTAAACTTCGTACGAGCATCATAGTCAAGCATATAAAGGTGTTGCAGTAGGGAAAGGTCGCGGAATTAGTTGTAGGGTAAATCCTTTTCTAAGACCCTAATAGCCAGATCAAATATACTAGTGTTAGGTGCGAAATCTTATACATTTACGCAAGTGTGAGAATTTATCTAAGTTAGGGCGTGAAAGTCCCTTCTAGCCGACCATGAGAAAGTTAAGGGTCGCTCAGTAGTTCACCAAATGAGATGTCCCAAGCAGAGTAGTATTTGGTCAAAAGGTCAGTAAGCACACTTCAGTCTTTTCATGCTTGGTAGAAGTGCACTACCTTTCTCATATGACATATGATATCCTATGAGTAGCAGTGTCTTGGGAGTTGACTCCCTTTGAGACAGTTAGTAGATTCGAGATCGTGTCCGCGTGGCACTAGAATAATTGAGTTCGTCAGATGGTCTCGGGTTGTCAGTTTCAGTTGCGTGTTAGGAGCTACTCTGCATAGAGCCTTCCTAGTAGAGGTGCAAGCTAGAAGTAACCTAGAGCTCAAGTATAGACTTGACGTGAGACAGTACACTAGTTAGTGAATGCTGGGACTTGGGTTAGTGAACTGAAAGTCACAAACATAGAACAGGTAGAAGTTTTGACCATGTAGTGTTCTGAGGGCATGCATAACATATAGCATAAATATTTTTATTCCACAAAACTATTTTCTAAAGGCATGCATGTAACTGCCCAAATTCGAGAAACGAAAAAGATTGGTTGACACGGCCTGGGACACGGGCGTGTCCCAGGGCGTGTCCTGCTTGGGTTGGGTGCGTTCGACGAAGTTCGGTCGACGAATTTTCAGGAGGTACACGCCTGTGACACGGGCGTGACGCAGGGCGTGTCCTCCCCTGGTCGACGACTCTCTCTAGGTCGATGAACTGCGCTAGACGATCGTCGGGTAGAGGGTACATGGCCTGTGACACGGGCGTGTCACAGGGCGTGTCCCGCTCTCGTGTAGGTCGTACTCGGGTAGGTGGAAAAGTACTCGAGTAAGAGGGGGTGACATGGGCGTGTCACCCTGTGACACGGGCGTGTCCTTTCTGGGTACTCGAGTAGTTGGTTTTCTCTCGAGTAGGTACTCTCGAGTAGGTCTCGAGGGGGTTACATGCCCCGTGTCACTGACGTGACTAGGCTGGCATGGGTGTGTCATGGGCATGTCACCTTGGTGTGGATAAGGTTGGATAAGGCGGTTCGTGTACCATTTAGGGGACACGGCCTGTGACACGGGCGTGTCACAGGGCGTGTCAGACCCGAGAGAGCGGTTTTCAAGGAATTTTCTGGTCGTTCCTTTTCTTCCTATGGGATCTGATGGCTCAGATTTCTCCTTGCTGTTTTAAGGCCGAAATGTATTATTAACTGTTCATTTCATCTTCTTCTTCTTCTTCTCATTCCAAGAGAGAAAGGCCAAGGAAAGGAAAGAGAGGCCCTTGAAGGCCGTGCGAAGAAAACGTGGTTGGATTTCATGTGTGGCCGGCCTGCGTGCCGATGTATGAAAATGTATTTGTGCAAAGAGCAATCTGTAAGGCCTTAAGGCCAGTGTGTGTGAGTTGTATACATTCCTGACTTTGATATATAAATGTGGCGTTTATATAGTAGTGGACATTCTCGGGGTTGAGTTCATGTTAACGTAAAATGCTGCGCTAGAATGTTTTGAGATAGGATGCGAGTAGATTTTGATTTACACAAGTAATTCTGCCGCCTGTCTGTGACATATGGCGTGGGGCCCCGGCCGGACCCACCGTTATATGTCATGAGACGAGTGGGGACGTTACAATGCATTCATCATTCAAGAAAAAGTTTTTAGTGTTACTAGGAGGATTTATTTTTCTTTACTCTGATCCCTTGTTGGCAATGTTTTTACAGGTGACCCAGGTGGAAAACTACACCTAGGATGAGCATTGGTGGCGTCAGTGTGTAGTGTTTTTCCCATTCAGTTTTCCCTTACAACATATACTTGTAGTTGTGGTCAATGTAACTTGTTAATGTTTTATATATCTTGCATCAGACTTATTATGACAATACAGATTTTTAGTTATTTCTATTCTATTCATGCGTAGTGGCTCTGTGATTCCAGTTTTCAGGTATGTGGTTACCCTTAGTTTACTTTCTTAGCTTCCATTGTTAGTTATAAATTTTTAGTAGCTTCTACTTTATACTTGTTGTGTACTAGTTTTAATATTATTTCCTAGTTCTCTTTATATCGTTGACCCGGCCGGATGACTGATTATTGAAAAACTGGGAAGGGGTGTTACACTGATCTCCTTAGCTATTCATCACCACTGGCCTCTCCATCAGTTGGATATCAAAAATACCTTTCTAAATGGTGATCTTCAAGAAACGATCTACATGAACCAACCTCCCGGGTTTCAGACAACGGGGAAGTCTCATGTATGTCATCTTCGAAAATCTATTTATGATCTCAAACAATCTCCCAAAGCTTGGTTTGATAAATTTAGTAAGGTCGTTCGCGAAGTTAGATTCAAGAGGAGCTCGACTGACTTCTTTCTCTTTACTCATCATCAATCAACTGGAACTGTCATTCTCTTGGTTTATGTGGATGATATTTTGATCACTGGCGATGACTTCATAAGGATACAAAAAATCAAGCAACACTTAAACTCTGTCTTCCAAAAAAATATCCTGGGGCTCTCCGATACTTTCTTGGACTTGAGATTGCAAGACGGCCCGATGGTTTCGTCCTTTCACAACGAAAGTACTGCAATGATCTCCTCCAAGATGCTGGCTACTCCGGGTGCACACCCGTGGAAACCCTGTTGGATGCCAATCACAAGTTATGTGCTTATGTGACTGACTCTGATTCTCTGCTTACGAACCCTAAGTATTATCAGCGTCCTATAGGAAAACTGATATATATGACAGTTACAATACCTGATATTTCTTTTTTTTTGTTGGAGTCGTCAGCCGATTTATGTATGCTCCTTGGCTCTCCCATCTCCAGGCAGTAGAACACATCCTCAAATATTTGAAGTCAGCTCATGGACAAGGATTGGTATATAAGCCATCCTCCTCTCTCTCTTATTGCAAATTCAGATGCGGACTATGCGGGCTCCCTGGATGATCGACGTTCCACTACGGGTTTCTGTACCTACTTTGGAGGGAATTTTATCACTTGGCGTAGCAAGAAGCAGTCTGTGGTTGCTCGCTCTACTGCTGAAGCTGAGTATCGTGCAATGACGGTCATTGTATCTGAACTCACCTGGCTTGAGGGTCTTGTTGGTGATTTGGGGTCACACTATCCTCACCAGCAACTTTGTTTTGCGATAGTCAGTCTGCAATCCATATTGCAACGAATCTTGTGTTTCATGAGCGGACCAAACACATTGAAGTTGACTATAAGTTCGTTCGTGAAAAAGTTCAATTGAGGAAGTTAGAGCTGGAGCATGTTCCTGCATCTGAGGAAGTTGTCGACATTCTCACCAAAGCATTACCACGACAAATATACCATCAGTTCTTATCCAAGCTTGGTGCCTATGACTTATACGCTCCAGCTTGCGGGGGAGTGTTAGAGAATATTAGGAAAAGTTGATGTAAAAGTCCATTAACACGGCTCATTTAGGATTCTGATTTAGTCCCACGTCTTTTGTATATTTGTCTTTCTCTCTCTTCTCTCATATATATCTATACTCATACTTGTATTTTACAATTCAAGAAGGATATACAAGGTTTGATTCTTACTTCTACACTTTTCATGCTTGTAGTGTAGGAAAACCTAAATTCAATCATTGACCCACATACACATTCATAACTAAAGATTCAAATTAATTAATTCACATATATATTTCTTGAGAGATCGATACTTGATGATAATCTCATTGTTTTATGTATTGCTTCAACCAGTACACCGACGATACCATCTCATACGTGAGAGTGGTGGTCGTAGAAGCGATCACAACCCAATTTAGATGTATGCCCTAAGATAATTTTTATTTCACTAGATCTACCCCAATTTAGACGTCGTAAGGATGACTTCTATTTACTAGACCGACACTGATATATACGCCTCTGCAAGGATGATTTATTTTTTTGTAGATATATCTTGACGTAGACACCCCCAGAACGATTTCTATTCACTAGACCTACCATATGTTATTAAAGGCGCAAGACGGACCGAGACGCAAGGTGCGCCGACGCGCAAATAGGTCCTGGAAGAAATCCATGCTCAGCACAAACTAGTGACCATTCATTCTCGTGGACAAGATGTTCACATGTCTGCTTTATACATGTTCCCAAATGTAGCTCCATTCCACCAGCCACTATAAATAGCGGTCTCTTTTTGTTATTCATGATCTTGAGCCATCTATCGCTCTATATCACTTGAAGGCCTAGCCTTCGACCTTTTTTTTGTCAAGAAGTTGTGAGTTGCCTTGTATCCACCAGAGCTCTAGTGGCCTTATTATTGATCACAACTTCTATTCACACTGGTCCATTTGTAACGGCCTTGCCCTCCCCCACCCACAAAAAAAAAACGTAACTCGAACAAGGGAAACATATGCCTAATACAACTTCCCCATGGCAGGGGTAAACATATGAGCCCACCCTCTACCATGACACACCCATCCCGTGAGGCCATTGTTGTCGTCCCCGTCAAATATCGCCACCTGTAAGGGGGCTCACGTGCACTGTCACTTGTAGTAATAAATAAGGATATTTACTTATGGTTTAACATTATTGCGTCTCGTTGCAGCTCGCTCGAGACTCTTGGTAGACCGGTCAAGATTGGACTATCATAGCTCTGGAGCGGTCGAGCACACAAACAATCAGAGAATTGCAGAAACGGCAAGAGAATATTTTTAGCGTGAAAAACCCCAAAGAGTTGAAAAAACGCGCGGCCAGATCAGTGCCGACCAAACTTCCACTATACAGTGTTGCTTTACAGGGCTTTTAAGAGAATGTGAGCGCGACATGTCGCTCCTCGTTACAGGGGTGAGAAAAGGAGGCGTTCTGAGGGTGACATGCCACCGCTCACGAAAGTAAGTATTTGTTCTTACCCACGATGAAGAACGTACATGCTCTGGAGACTGGGCAGACTTCTGCAGGTGCTTGAATGTTGGAGCAGAGAGAGTTTGCGGTTGACTAGCGAGCGTTGAATGCTGAGTGTGCGACACACAATTTGTTAGTCGCGATGAGAGGAGTGCGCACGAAGCGGAATGCTCGGGGACACGCGAAGATGGATGATAACGGTCAAAGGTAGATGAAGATCTCCGAACGATCTTCAAAGTGCTTAAAGATCTTCAAGGATGTTTGTTGGATATTGTATCCATAATAACCCTGATTTGAAGAAGTGTCCTTTGAACTAAGATGAATTGAGATTGTATTTGATGCTATTTATTTAGTCATGTGCTTGCAAGACTATATTGCTAAGTACAAACCAATGTCAGGTTACAGTGGGTCATGAAACACAAGACTATACAATGTAATCCTTCATTGTGTAGGCCAATGTGTTGACTCACGTGTAATCTCTCTATTGGGGTGTACTTCTGATTCAAGTACAGTAAGAGAAACAAGGAAGGACAAGTTGCTGCATTCAGAAGAACAAATTTTTTTTTAAGTAAAATTCGTCGAGTATAGTAGTGAATACTCGTCGAATCCGTCGAGTATCTTCATGTATACTTGTCGAATTCATCGTGTATACTTACTAACACTTGTTGAATTCGTCGTATTTACTTAGGGAATAACCTCTGAGTTCTTGAAAATTAGTTAAGTAAAAATCATTGAGTATCTTCATGTATACTCGTCAAATTCGTCGAGTGTATCTATCGATACTCGTCGAATATATATGTCGATGCACGACGAATACGTCGAGACTCACTGGATATGCCTTGAGTTCTCGAATTTACTTCTCTGGATTTTTCTAAATTAAATTCGTCGAATATCACTTTGTCTATGCGTTGAATGCGTTGAGATTGTCTGCTGATACTCGTTGAATTCGTCGAGTAAGCTAGTCGATATTCATCGAATTTGTTGAGTATCTATTTAGAAAAGCGTTGAGTTATCTGTTAGATCTGTCTGGAATCGTCTAAGTTATTTTCGTCGAGTTTCGAAGCAGTTTGACGAGTATACCCGTATATACTCGACGATACTCGACGAATAATACTTAGGGTTTATTTTTTTGTTCTCAAATTTCTGACTCGGATCGTCCAGACCGCCATGTACAGTAACTAACGGATTTCTCGGTATGAAAGAAATCTTCTAGCCATTAAAGAAGAGGAGTTCCTATAAATACCCTAGGTGGATTTCGAGAAACCTTATCGTGCTATTGTTCAAATCGAGAAATTTCAAGAAGGAAAACTCTCGTCGGCGTACGATACGGTTTTTCACGATTCTCTCGGCCGACGATAACTTGCTGCATGATTCGTTCTTCATTAAGCGTGTCGACTAGATCTTTGATGTCTGAAGGTTCTCATACTACTCGGATCTAGTTGATTCGTGTGTTCAGATAAGGACTACAAAGCTTTTAGTTTCTTTTGTTCCTCAAGAAGTTCAAAATCTACTTTTCAGAGGAACGAAAGACCGAAGATTTCATATCTGAAGAAGATTATTTTTAATCTTTGTTTGTGTAAATCTTTTATACTATTGTATGAGGTTTTGTCTCAGAATTGTAGATCCTTATTTTAGGATCGAGTTGTAGGAGAGGTTGTTCTCCGAGTTGTATGAGAGATTGTTCTCCGAGTTATAGGAGAGGTTGTTCTCTGAGTGGTATGAGAGTTGTCTCCGAGTTGTAGGAGTTGGGGCTCCGGTGTGTAAGTTTTTGTTCAATATTAGATAAAGGTAAAGTAGCCGAATCTAGCTCTTCGCGTTAGATAATTAGTGAGGCGGGACAGTGGACGTACCCAACTTGGGGAACCGTTATAAATTCTCTGTGCTTCTGTGCGCTTATTTTGTACAAATTTTTATTCCACTATAAGACACAGAACTCATCTATTCACCCCCCTCTAGATGACTTAGGTTGACTACTAGACACTTTCAACGTTTTCGAAGATTAGGAAGATTCTTAGTGGAATTCCTAAGTGTGTAGTAGGAGAAGTGGAGGAGAGAAAAAGTGAGAATGTAGAGGAGACTGTGGTCCTATTTATAGGTTCCACGAGTGATTATGGTGGTTACATGATTATTCACAGAGCATAACCATCATTTTTATTATTTTCAAGCCATTTTACTATAGTTTTAGATGCGTATATTTTAATAGTTTTACTATGCGCTAATCGATATAATTTGGCTATTTACACGCACCTATGATGAGTGATTATGTCGGTGGTTACGCTCACATCGGACGGTGGAAATCATGTGGCGATGATCAGACCGTTAAGGAGGGCCGACAGGCGAGGGTGGGAGGTGGCGAGCCCCCGACAGCGGGAAGCTGACCGGGGAAAAGGGAGACGACGACCAACCTTGAGGAGGCTGGCCGGGGGGGTGGGGGTCGCCCGTGCAGGGGCTAGCATTCCGAAGGCCTCGGGTG
>CM077148.1:175661401-175772989 GCA_039583875.1 Platanthera guangdongensis
AAACTGCAGGGTGTCTTTGACGTAGCGAAAGATCCGTTTGACGGTAACAAGGTGAGAGGAACAGGGTTTTTGCATAAATTGACAAACATAATTAACGACATAAGTCAGATCTGAACGAGTCATAGCAAGGTACTGAAGAGATCCGACCATCTGCCTGTAGGTGGTGGGATCAGGTAGGGGATATGGGGAGTCTGCAGGGAGTTGAAGTCCCGCGGCAAGAGGGCTCTTGACTGGTTTGGCACCGTCTAAACCAAACCGAGTGAGCAGATCAAGAGCATATTGGGTCTGAGAGAGAAGAAGTGAGTCACTGCACCGGTCAACCTGCATACCCAAGAAGAAATTCAGGTCGCTGAGATCCTTCATATCGAAGTCGGAGGAGAGGCGACGAATGAGGCGAGAGATTAAATCAACGTTGTTGCCAGTGATGATGAGATCGTCAACATAAATCAAGACGATAATAATGTCGGGGCCGTGACGCCAGAGAAACAACTAGGTATCATGCGGGTAGATGACAAAGCCAAGAAGAAGAAGCAAGTTTGCAAATTTGTTGTACCACGCTCGAGGAGATTGGTGAAGACCATAAAGAGCTTTATGCATGAGACAGACGTGCTTCGGCCGAGTGGAGTCAATAAACCCGGGCGGTTTCTGTAGGTAGACGGTCTCCTCTAAGTCCCCGTGTAGGAACACATTCTTCACATCCAACCAGCGCTGGCGCCAGTCATGGGAGAGAGCCAAGGAGAGAACAAGACACACAGTGCCTGATTTGACCACTGGACTGAAGGTTTCAGCGTAGTCAAAACCTTCGCGTTGATTGAAACCTTTTATCACCAAACGAGCCTTGTAGCGTTCGATGGAACCATCTGGCTTATACTTCAATTTGTAAACCCACTTACAGCCGATATGTAACACCCCCCTATCCGTCACATAGCATATAGCAGTAGGTCCGGCCGGGGCCCGACGTCGTATGCCACAAACAGACCGGGTGGTTACTTATGGAAACCATCCAACCAATCTCAACGTCCTACACAGAGCATTCTAGCGGAAGCAGTTTATAAAAGTTGCAAGAAAGAACCCAGCATTAGAGCATGAATGTCCACTAATACAAATTAGGAATGTTATACAAAATACCCAAAATAAGCCTTAAGGCCTTACAAAATGTTTCACTTCATATTACATGTTTTACAAACCACGGCACGCAGGCCGGTCACACATGAATAAAGCAGTAAACACTTCCAAATAGGCCTTCAAGGGCCGGCTTCGCATTTGGGCTTTAGCCCGCTATTGACCGCATGGTCCAGCAGCACCTGCAAGCAACATAACCACCGCACGGTGGCAAACAAAAAGGCAACGGTCAGCAATGCTGACCAAATTATAACGATCCCGCCCCCAACTCGGGGCGGCAATGCTCCTTCCCTGCAGTTTTATTAGCACAATCGAGCAATATAATAGTATTCATTACATCACAGGCGTAGGCTCACACGGCCACACACCCCGTGCACTCAGGGCACATTCTTGGTGAACCAGTCGATGTCATGTCAGTTAAAGCCATGGACATTCTGGACCCACCACCGCCACTTTGATGGCCAAACATATGAGCAATTTGTCTTCCCGGCATGGGTCACGTCAATTTAAGTCATTGACCGCCGAAGAATCTCATCTATGCCAACGGCAAGTGCCACGTAACCTTAGGTCTCTTTAACCCGAACGACATAGATATGGGTACGGTTCCATCTAACCCGTGCTCACGTCGCAACGACAATTTAAGCCATTTGCGCAGGTCAAACTTCTCCCGAGTCCCATTTTCGTCACACAATTTCACATAACTTGGTTATGTTCAAGTTGGCACTCAGGCCTCCATGTTGGCAAGATCTCGTATCCGCCCAGTTTTTCGGGTGCACCTTTGGGTTAGTCCCCAAGGCTCCCTGCTGCAATCTACCGCGTAGAAAACCTGAAAAACAAACCATAGCACGGAGTCTTCTCCGGCATTTATGCAATGCAACATCACCGATCCAGACCAACATGTCCGGGTAGGCTTCACACATCATGCCTATGTCCGTTCTCGCTTACGGACTCTAAACAACGGGGACTTCACATATCTACCCGAAGGAATGCCTCCAACTCTCCGCAAACTCGCGAGAGCGGGCTTCCTATGCAAAGAAAGAGAGCTACTCATGCTCAAGATGAGGATCGTTACCCTAGCATTCCTCTTTGGCGCCATCGAAAAGTAATCGGATGAAAAGCACCGCACTAGCTTTGCCTCCGTGGATCCGGAGTCGGCTTGCGATTCGGAGCTTTGAAGCTCCTCCAATGGCGAGATCTAGCTCCTTCTTCCTCCCTAGGCTCTCCTCTCTCTCTAAGGCTTTAGAAAGAGAACACTTAAGAAAAAGTGAGGGTTTTGAAAGCCCAAACCCGGGTATATCCCTTCAGGAACAACCCCCAGCCGTTGGATCTCAAAATAAGGAAACGAACGGCTTTGATTCGGGACTGAAATGCCCAATCTGGACCGAACACGGCCTGGCACACCCCGTGTCCAGGGCCGTGTGCCTCATTCGCCGTCAAAATCGAATCACCTGGAACCTCACACGGGTATCGAACACGCCCGTGTTCGAGCTGACACGCCCGTGTTCCACCTGACACGGCCGTGTGGCCGGCCGTGTACCCCATCATTTTTCCCCAAAATCAACCCGAGCACTGCACGGGTTCTAGGACACGCCCATGTCCTTACCTGTGTCACCTCAACACGCCTGGACCCCAGGCCGTGCACACGGTCTCGATACTCGACGCTTCGTCGAGTGAAGATCATCGACCTGATGACACGGCCTTGGACACGCCCGTGTCCTAGGCCGTGTGCCTTGTGTCGACGTATCGTAGAGCAAAGCTCGTCGACTCCCCGGGACGATCGTCGAGACAGGTCGACACGCCCTGCGACACGCCCGTGTAGCAGGCCGTGTGCCATGTCTCGACACTTCGTCGAACACAGAGTGTCAACTTCGCGGCTAAGTGTCGACACGGGTCGACACGCCCTGCGACACGCCCGTGTCGCAGGCCGTATGCCCAGTCTCGACACAATGTCGAGACCAAAGTGTCGACTTCCCGACTGAGTGTCGACACAGGCTTGACACGCCCTGGGACACGCCCGTGTCCCAGGCCGTGTGCCTGCAGCCAGAACCCAAACTGGCCCAAAACGTCCCCCTTTTGCTCCTTTGAGTTTCGGGGCGTTACAACTCTCCCCCTCTTAAAAGAATTTCGTCCACGAAATTATATAAAGGAAAGACATGTACAAAAACAAAATTTGTACCTGAGCGGAACAACTCCGGATACTCGTCAAGCATTGTCTGCTCTCACTCCCAAGAGAGCCCCTCACGACCGCAATTGTCCCACCAGACCCTGACCAACCTGATCTCGTTATTGCGTAGTCGCTTGACCTCCGAGTCCTCAATCCATACTGGCTTTACTTTTGTCGTCAACCCACTACCAACCGGTGCTTGATCGACCGTGATCACTCGCGTAGGCGCTGGCACCGCTTTCTGTAGCACCGAAATATGGGATACATCATGTAGACCACTAAGCTCTACTGAAAACTTGAATTGATAGGCCGCTTCCCCAACCCGCTCCAGAACCTCAAACGGCCCAAGGTACCTCGGGCTTAGCTTTTTCAATCGCCGCACCCGCGAGACACCCTTGAACGGCTTGATCTTTCAGTATACATAATCGCCCACAACGAACTCCACGTTCCTGTGCTTGGCATTATAGTACTTTGCTTGCCGGTCCTGAGCGATAAGCAACCTCTCCCGAATGGTTCGCACCAAAGAAGTAGCACCCTCCACTTCCGATCGCTTATACAACCTTGACTCACCCGTTTCTAACCAAGACAATGGCGTGCGACATTTTCTACCATATAGGGCCTCGAAAGGCGCCATCTGAATACTCGCTTGGTAGATATTGTTGTATGCGAACTCCACCAAATAAAGGTGGTCTTCCCATTGCTTTCCGAAATCCAAGACACACATGCGGAGCATGTCTTCCATAGTTCTATTGACCTCTCGGTCTGCCCATTCGTTTGCGGATGGAAGGCTGTGCTAAATTTCAGCTTTGTTCCCAACATTTGTTGCACCAACCTCCAATCATTGGACGAGAACCGCCCATCTCGGTCACTCACGATGCTGCGGGGCACACCATGAAGTCGTACTATGTTATCCACCTAAAGCTTTGCCAACTTATCCACCGGATCATCCTTCCTATGCGGAATAAAATGCGACACCTTCGACAACTGATCTACGACCGCCCAAATGGCGTTGTTCTCCTTTTGCGACCTTGGCAAACCGTGCACAAAGTTCATAGAGCTATCGTCGAATTTCCAATCCGGAATAGGCAAGGACTTAAGAGATCCTCCCGGCTTTTGGCACTCTGCCTTCACCAAGGTGCAAGTTCGGCACTTCGCTACGCATAGCGCCACACCTTTCTTCAAACCCGACCACCAAAACAGTTTCTTAACATCACGGTACATTTTTGTGCACCCCGGGTGAATCGAGTACTTGGTATAGTGTGCCTCGTACAACAACTCCACCCGTAAATTGCCCACACTTGGGATGCACAGACGACCGTCTTTCCAAAGCAATCCGTCCTCCACGACGAATTGGGAATTTGACCCATCCAGAGTCTCTACCACGAACTGCTTCACATGAGCATCCATATCCTAAGCCTGCCGAATACGATCAGCCAGGTCATATTGTACTTCAGTCCAATTCAGAACTGCTTCAGCACTTGATTGCTTGTCCACATAAACAATCTCCAACGCCTCCAACTCTCGCACCAACCGCTCATCATGCACCGATAGCCAATTGGCTTGAGCTGGGGCTCGGCGACTCACCGCGTCAGCAACCGCATTCCCTTTTATCAGGCGCGTAGTGGATCTTGAATGTATAGTCTCCCAAGAACTCCATCCACCTATGATGCCGCAAAGTTAGATCCTTCTGACCAATCCGATACTTCACGCTCTTATGATCGGCGTAGATATCCATCGTCATACCGTACAAATAATGCCTCCACAGCTTCAAGTCTAAAACTCACGGCCACTAACAACATGTCATGGACCGGATAGTTCCTCTCGTGCACTTTTGGCTGTCTCGCGCCATACGCTATTACACTTTCGTGTTGCAGTAGTACGCAACCCAACCCGCTGCCCGAAGCATCGCTATTAAATCTCATAGCCTTCGGTCCCACTCGGCGAAGTCAGCACTGGCGCCGTGGTCAACCGACATTACAACTCCTCAAAAGTTCGCGCACACTCCGACGTCCAAAAGAACTTCTGCTCCTTCCTCGTCAAAGTAGTGAGGGGTAACGCTATCCGCGAGAAGTTCTCTACAAAGCGCCTGTATTAGCCGGCAAGCCCCAGAAAACTCCGGACTTCCGCTACCGTACCGTATAAAGCTCAGGTCACTCCCGCATCGCAACAATCTTCGCCAGATCCACAACAATACCCACTCCACTTACTATATGCCCGAGGAACGCCACTGAGGATAGCCAAAACTCGCACTTCGAGAACTTGACATACAACTGATTTCTCCTTAGCGTCTCCAACACCAAATGAAGATGCCTGAAGTGATCTTCCTCACTTTGCGAGTACACCAAAATATCGTCGATGAAGACGATCACGAAATGGTCCAAGTACTCCCTGAAAGTCCCGTTCATCAAATCCATGAACACTGACGGCGCATTAGTCAGCCCAAACGGCATGACCCTAAACTCGTAGCGTCCGTATCCTGTACTGAACGTTATCTTAGGGATATCACTCTCCCTTAACTACTTTAAAGTACGACATTGGCCCGACCAACTGATCACAAAGATCATCGATCCTTGGGATTGGGTAATTGTTCTTTGCCGTCAACTTGTTGAGCTCCCGATAATTAATACATAGCCTCAAGCTTCTGTTCTTCGTCTTACTAAAGAGGGTTGGTGCGCTCCAAGGCAGAGGACTTGGACGCACATACCCGTGCTCCAACAACTTTTAGAAGTTGCACCTTCAGCTCCGCCATTTCCTTAGGCGCTAGCCGATATGGAGAGCGTGACACAGGCTTTGCACCTGGTACTAGCTCAAACATGAAATCTATCTCCTGTCGAGGCGGGGCTCCAGGAAGATCTCTAGGGAACACATCAGAGTATTCCGATACCACTGAAATACAATCCAATGTGGGCTTCGGCTTTGCAACCTCCACTAGTGTAAAGAACAGTTCTGCTCCGGCACGAACCACCTTCACCACCTGAAGAGCAGACGCCAACGTCTTGCATGACTTTGATTCGGAAACGAACGGCTTTGATTCGGGTTAGTCCCCAAGGCTGGACCGAACACGACCTGGCACACGCCCGTGTTCAGGGCCGTGTGCCTCATTCACCGTCAAAATCGAATCACCTGGAACCTCACACGGGTATCGAACACGTCCGTGTTCGAGCTGACACGCCCGTGTTCCACCTGACACGGCCGTGTGGCCGGCCGTGTACCCCATCATTTTCCCCCAAAATCAACCCGAGCACTGCACGGGTTCTAGGACACGCCCGTGTCCTTACCCGTGTCACCTCAACACGCCTGGACCCCAGGCCGTGTACACGGTCTCGATACTCGACGCTTCGTCGAGTGAAGATCGTCGACCTGATGACACGGCCTTGGACACGCCCGTGTCCTAGGCCGTGTGCCTTGTCTCGACGCATCGTCGAGCAAAGCTCGTCGACTCCCCGGGACGATCGTCGAGACAGGTCGACACGCCCTGCGACACACCCATGTCGCAGGCCGTGTGCCATGTCTCGACACTTCGTCGAACACAGAGTGTCGACTTCGCGGCTAAGTGTCGACACGGGTCGACACGCCCTGTGACACGCCCGTGTCGCAGGCCGTGTACCCAGTCTCGACACAATGTTGAGACCAAAGTGTCGACTTCCCGACTGAGTGTCGACACAGGCTTGACACGCCCTGGGACACGCCCGTGTCCCAGGCCGTGTGCCTGCAGCCAGAACCCAAACTGGCCCAAAACGTCCCCCTTTTGCTCCTTTGAGTTTCGGGGCGTTACACGATAACCTTCATTGACGGAGTGAGTGGTACAAGAGTCCATGTCCGGTTGCGACGTAGAGCAGCAAGTTCCTCTTCCATAGCACGAACCCAGTTGGGATCAGCGGCCGCCTGCTTATAGGTAGACGGTTGATGCAACCTGCGTCGCGTTGTTATTATTATTAATACCACACGTATTTTCTTATTTTTTGCAGCGCACGCTTTCACGCATTGTTGGGTTGTTTTGTAGCGTAGAATTGAATTGCACGTGTTATTAGCGCTTGTGTTGTTTTGTATCGCTCATGTTGTTCGCGCAATTTTGATTTGGCTCGTTGGTGTGACCGACCAACGTGACCCTAAATGCATAGGTCGGGTATTTTAGGAGGTAGGTTAATTAGGGCAAGCAAATTTTAGTTAACTATTTTTTTATACTTTTTCTACACCGCAGCCAACACCGCCTTCGGATTTTCCATTCACATAGTCATTACTCCTAAAAGAAATCAAATTTCTATGTTATTTGAGTGGCTGCCATTAGCCAATCCAAACCCTAAATCCCCCTATAAAAACCAAGCATTTCCCCTTTCACTAGGGGGCTGGAAATAGAAACTGGCGAATCATTTTTTGATTTCATCGGTTTCCCCTCCAGCGCCGCCTAGCTCCTGCGATAACCCCCCTGCCTGCTCGACGGAAGGCCCGACATCGACATTGCTTCCTTTTTCCCGTCCCGTCCAGTTCCGGCGCCTCCCTTTGGTGGTCCTTCCAGGGCCGACCAGTTTTGCAGCTTTCCCCGTTCCCGACGGCAACTTCTGACAACCCGCGCCATTCCAACGCCTGTCTTCGTTGACGTCGCCGCCTGTGGAGCCACCCCCAGTCGTCGACGACCTCGCCTGAGCATACCTATGCTCTGACGACCCCTCTTGCCCCCTCCTCCTTCGGTCA
This sequence comes from Platanthera guangdongensis, assembly GCA_039583875.1. Taxonomy (NCBI): domain Eukaryota; kingdom Viridiplantae; phylum Streptophyta; class Magnoliopsida; order Asparagales; family Orchidaceae; genus Platanthera; species Platanthera guangdongensis. Next base: position 175,669,380 of record CM077148.1, read on the forward strand.
GAGATTTCTCCTGCGACTTCAACGCTTCCGGCCAGCCTCTCCCTGTTTCCAGTCAGCTGCGACACTATTCTGAATATTTTGCTGCCGCCATAAGCCCGATTCCAGGCCATCCCGAGCCATGCAACCTCCTACTGCTGCCTCTTACATCTTGCGGGGATTTGGAAGACTCCGCCTCTCTTCCCCGTGGTATACCTCTCATCTCCTCGCATTGCGAACACTAGTAATTTTTATGCTTACATGTTTTAGAGGAATAGTAATTACTTAGAGCTTGCCCCCTATTAATCATATCTCTTAATTACCATTAATTTCATTCTTGTGTTGTCGCTCACTTGATTGTTAAGCTTGTGGAATTAGTTTCATAATGTTGTTTGTTCGTGCTGTAGCGTTTGCGTTCGTGTGCGACGCTTAGGGTCGTTTATTTCGTTAGAAAATAGCCCGCCAAAATCTCTCGCGCCGCTTTAATTTTAAAGTTCTCTATTTTATTTTATTTCTAAACTACACCCTCACCTTGGGTCACATCAGTTTGGTGTGGCTGCTGGGATATCTCACTCCTATCGTGGGATAGCCGAGCGCCGGTCGTTTTTAAATTCTAGGTTTACATTTTGTTTTCGTTTTAAAAAAATGATGAGTGACTTAGACGTGCGCATCAGAGCTTTGGTGAAAGATGTTGAGCGTGTCACTGCTGACGTCCGACAGAATCTGTGTGGGTTGTGCACCTCTATTCACAACCTAGAGGTCACAACGCGCGTGTATTATACTGTTCCTGTATACCTTCCCACTTCTCACGTAGTGGAACCCGAGGTTAGGTGTCTCGTTAGTCCTCCACCTCTCCTCAGTTTCACGACGAGCCCTTTTGCTCCACCCACCCCCACTATGACGCTCACTTCAGTCGAGGAGATCCTTCCGGAGCCTCTGCTCCCGGAAGAGATATTTCCTCCTATCTTTATCACCCTGACTGATGTCGTGACTCAACATGTCTCCACTACAACGCTCCCTTCAGTCGAGGATGTTCTTCCTGAGCCCCTGCTATAGGAAGAAGAACTCTTTCCTGTTTTATTCACTCAGGTTGAAGTTGTGTCTCCAACTGTCTCCGTTTTATCACCCCCTTCGATCGAGGATGTTCTTCCCGAGCTCCTGATCTAGAAAGATGAGTTTCCTCCTTATCCCTTCCTCCCGATTGACATGGTGTGCCCACTTTCCCTCACTGACTTACATCCTTCAGTCGCTGAGTTGTTCCCTGAGGCCCCACTCCAGGGAGGACTTACTAGTGATGTGTCACTCACCTCGGATGACACATCATCACTTTCTCTTCTCCCAGAGGAGTTGGTCAGTGATGAGGCCCTTATCTTGGGTGACATAGACTCGTTCGTCTTATGTTCTGGCCTTCTTAGCACATTACCGCCACAAACCCTTGAGTCCACAGACATTGTGTTTGGTGGTCCCTCACCTGTGGCCCTCGAGTCACCACCCTCCATTGATTTTATTTTTGGCGAGCACGCCTTTTGTTCACGACATTTCCCTTTAGTTTTAAGCGCACACGTTGAGTCACCACATCACTACCGTTTGAGCCCTAACACTTCTGTGTTTAGGAGTCTTGATGGAGTCGAGATGATACTTAGATATTTCACTCCCCATCGGGACACCCATTTCAAAGGTTTTTTATGGAAAATTTTATACGGTAAAATTGGGATTTTCTTAAAATTTTGTGACTCGAGTGGGACATTGATGGGGGAAATCAGGACGATATTCGATCCAGGCCTAGCAGACGTTCGTAGGTGTCTATCGGGCGAGCGTATGATGCGCTATGAAATAATAACTCCACATGTTGATCATGCTTGCTTCCTGCTTTACTTTCTACCTTGCTTGTGCTTCCTGTTACCCCTACTGCCACATGTTTTCCCCACACACCGCCCCTGTCATTCTCTGAAAGCTCTAATAATTACTGTTTATTTAAATATTTAGCATGAAATTTTGACTAATGTATTGCGAGCTTTTGGGATGAGAGGTTATTTGCAGGTTCTGGGTCGCAGTCATGACATCAACAAGACAGTATGCAGCATCTCTTTGATCGACGCTTGAACTTTCTTCTAGCAGGTTACATCGAGTCTCGTCGGACTCGAGCTCTTTCAACCCCGAGAGAATTGATGCAACCTGCGTTGCGTCGTTATTATTATTAGTATCACACGTATTTTCTTATTTTTTGTAGCGCACGCTTTCACGCATTGTTGGGTTGTTTCGTAGCGTAGAGTTGTATTGCGCGTGTTATTAGCGCTTGTGTTGTTTTGTATCGCGCATGCTGTTAGCGCAATTTTAATTTGCTCGTTGCTGTGACCGGCCAACGTGACCCTAAATGCATAGGCCAGATATTTTAGGAGGTAGGTTAATTAGGGCAAGCAAATTTTAGTTAACTATTTTATTATAATTTTTCTACGCCGCAGCCAACACCGCCTTCAAATTTTCCATTCACAGTCATTACTCCTAAAAAAAAAGAGCGGTGTTATGGACACACCTAAATTGGCTATGGACAACCAACGGTTATGTACAACCCAAGATGGCTATGTACAACCAAATCATACTATGTACAGCCCAAATTGTTATTTGCAATCAATTATTAATAAACTAGTCATTTCAACGGGTAATAAAATTTAAAAATATTAGTAGTAGAAATTAATTCATTAAACTGTCTGTTACAATATGAATAAATTTAAAAAACTTTAGTGGTACGAATTAATTCATTTAATTCCTTCATTTCCACATTTCTTCAGCAACCCCCGGCCCTGAAAAAAATAATTTAATATTAGATTATATGCAATATGTGTAAAAAAAGTAGAAAATTCAATTTTTACCTATATGTAGACGACTTAAGATTAGTTGTTGGTCTTCACAAAAATGCAAAACGTGTTCAATAATCTGCACAAGAAACATTACAGAAAAATTAATAATCACTTTATTTGTATGTATTGCTTATGTCTACTAATTAAAAAACAAGCGTACCTCATTTTCAAGGATCCGTCAAATTAACTATTTCTTCAGTTTTTTCCATATTATCTATATCTCTGATTCTTGAAATGAATGTCAAGTCCCATTCCTCAGAAATTGTAGCATGATAACGCCTCCACGTAGTGATTATTGGAGGTAAGGGGCAATCCTCCCGCATCAGCAGTTGAATAAAATGATTGTTGTTCACAAATCCAATAAAAATAGTTTTTTGACTAGCCGGAGGGAAGAATGTAAAGGTAAAAAAGTAAACGACTGAAATTTTGAGTAATGGACAACTGCAACATTATAGCAAGAAGCAATCACTAGCCCCATGTCCGGCATTGTCATCCACTTGTCCAAAGGAGCCGGTTCTGTAGTGCAATCCAAAGATGAAAGTAGTTCCGTCTGTCTCATATTTCCGAATAGGTTGTTGTACAAAAATTCAAAACTTTTCATTTCATTTGCGAGATCTCTCCGGACTTGTAGCCAATTCTCACCCATTTCAAGTGCCTTACTCACCACTCGATAACCGCAATGGCCATCGCCAATCACATTTACGGCATCGACTATATAATTACATATATACGACGGCATTTCCTTTCGAATGCATTCAACGAATGTGTTGATCCCGACCTTTCTTCTTGGAATGAATTTCTTAGCTTTATGTTGGGGACGTTGTTCCGCTAACAAAACATGCTCAAATAAAGAGAGTTCTCTTTTTGTAGACTTGTAATCATCTTTGAATTTTTTGTAACATCCACGCGGTCTTCCTTTTAATTTTAGAGGCATTATTGGTTCTTTGGTTTGAGTGGTCGTTGGCTCCATTACTTCCCTCAACTTCCGTTTCATTTCTTGTCTTTGAGAATCAGAAATATTATTGTACTTTTGTAGTAGACCGTCTAATTCCATTTGTATGATGTTAACGGGTTCATCTTCCTCCTTTATTTTTGTAGACTCATATGTTCTTAAAGTAAGCTGACGCCAGTGTTTATGAACCATCCACGTAGGATATGCCAACGATTGTTTCATATAAGTTACTAATTCGTGGGCACATGGCAATCCCATTGTGTACCGCATTTGATGCAAACATTTAGCGGCTTCTACACAACCCCGCCTAGCCAGTTCTTCTTCTCCTTTGATTTTTTCTAATGCTGTAATTGAAACATAACCAAGTAACTCTGTATATAGTGATCCTCTATAACCAGTGTTGACTTGTATTGAACTTTGTCCAAAAGAATGCTTAATCTCCGTGTGTTGTAAATTAAGCATTTGATCAAATGTTTTCCATATTGAAGTCAAGTTACACACAGACACCTCTAAAAACTTTTTAAGATGACTGTGGCCGCTCTCCACTCGGTTAGTGGTAGTATTCCCAAAATGCATTAACTTATCTACCCATGCCGAAATAAAGTTTTCCTTGTATGGTTCTAACCAAGTACTCACCACATAATTCAAAACATTTGGATATTTTTCAGAATATTTGCTCACTAATAAGTTGAAACACATATTGTAATCATGGACTGTATCTGCCCTAACCAAAACTTGCCATTCAGACAGAAATGCCTCACATTCTTTCCCACTTTCAAAGAATTTTTTGCAATGAGCTAATATGTTACGGCTGATATGAACTTGACACAATATAACTTTTGCTTGAGGAAATACCGCATGTATAGCATTCATCAGAGCAATCTCCCTGTCAACTATTAAAATATTGGGCAAGGAAGTAGAGTCTAACATACTTTTAAAACAGTCCAAGGCCCACTTATAACTACATTCTGTTTCGTTAGACATGAACACAAATGCGGCGAAAAAAGTCAAGTTTGTAGAAGTCAAGCCAACTATAGAAAGTAAAGGCAATCTGTACCGATTAGTCTTATAAGTGCAATCCATGATGAAAACATTCGGAAACATCTTGCTGAGTTGAATGGAAGTTGGATGAGCAAAAAACAAACTATCCAAAGCATCATTTGTAGGATTGACATGATTGTAACTCGTATAAGCCGCATCTCTAATGCATCTGTATAAAAATTGAATTGGAGAGTTACCATCCAATTCTTTCTTAAACAATCTAACTTTCTCATTATAAATAGTTCTCAAGATGGAAGTGTTGGAAGGATTTCTTTTTTTCAAAGTGGATAATATTTTTCTCGGCTTCACACCTGTTGCGTACATCTCCTCCACGATTTTTTGTTCATTTTCATTTAATCTGCTTGCATAACTATGTGCCTCAAGATGAACAAAACCGTGATTATGTATTCCACATTTAACTTCTAATTTCCATTCAACGCCACACGCATCTTGTTGACCGCGTAATGTGAATGGACATCCACAACGTTTGGAGCTACTTTTCCTTAAATTTTGCTTCGGCCTATTTTTGTGGACACGCGGGGAACCTGATCTATCACAGCCTAGAAATATTCTCGGTCTAGCTCTTCCAACAAGTTTATCAGCTCTTTGAACTACAACCACAAAACCCAACCCTTTAGCAATATTGCGAGCCCATTCTATCAATTCTGCTTTACTGGGAAAGGTGCTCTCAGTAATAAAATGCAACCCGACATCTACGTTACTATCCATACTCGAGTCACTCAGAACAAACGTATGTCCCATATTCATCTTTTCCTATACAAAAATCAAACAAAAACAAAAAAAACATTACACTACATAACTCCCCAAAAAAACATAAAAAACATTGTCATTTTACCATTAATTTGATCTGAATCGACAAAAGGTTGAATCTACTGCCCAAGATGAAACAGGAGAGCCAAACCTGAACAGTCAGAAAGAAAAAAAATTTTATTAAAAATGAGAACCTTTGAAAAAAAAAACTTATACATCAAACACCTAAATAGGCACAAATAATTGCTATATCACAAATTTGTATAACAGAAATTTGGTATCAGAATTGGTATAATTGATAAACAAAATTGGTTAACTAATAATGTTGAAGTTCAGAAGAAACCCAAAATTGGTTAGCTAATAATGCTGAAGTTCAGGAGAAACCCAAAATTGGTTCCCAAAATTGTGTTGAAGTTCAGAAGAAACCCAAAATTGGTTCCTTAACTAAAAAGAATTAAGCTCTACTGAGTGGCCTTCTTAAATGTTGACTTTTAGTAGAGAAACAAGACCAGAGATATATATACCTGCTGATGATATGTTCTAGCAGCTTCTAGAAATTTTCCATAGCCATGTACTACTTTTCTTGTGTATGGTTTCAAAACAGTAGATGCTTTACCAACATAAGGCTTGGCGTTAGCAGCAACTAGCTCAATATAGGGCTTTACAAACTTCCTCGTTTCCTGAAATCAGATGAGGAGAAAATGAACGAACAGATAATTTAAATAAATCCTAGTAAAAATCATTAGATTTTCACTTAATACAAAAACCATTGCAAACAGTTCTATTACAGAAATTTGTAAGTACTTGAACATAAGGGTCAGCAAAATCTTGCAGCGCCTGGAAGGCGGGACTTGACGTTAGCTCTGCATAGCTCAAATATTTCAACTGCTTTTGTAGATGCTTTATCCATGTGAGGTCTAACAGTCGTTGTGAAGGTAATCCATCTGGCCGTCACAACAGGGATCCATTTCTGCAGAATAGAGAAAACAACATAACCTAAAATGTGACTATGTGTATACTGTGATTACTAAAAAAATTACATCATAGATTTGCATCAACAACTCATAAAATACAAAGATGTTTATTAACATGTTAGAAATAATGCCATAATAGTGAAAGTAAATGATCACACAAAGACACGCAACAAATACAGGAGCTTGATGATAGAATTTCTATAAAAATATGAAATACTATTCAGCCTACGCTCATCTACATACAGTTTTTGCTGTCTGCAGATGTGGTTTAACCCATTTTTGCGCCTGGCCTGATTTCTCTGAAGCCTGAAACAGCAAACCAGTTTCAAAATTGAAGTAGTCAGAACCCATTTCCCATTCTAGAACTACGGAATTCTAATAACTTTTGAAATAATTGAGTATAGAGCAACAAAAACATTAAAGAGTGCGGAGCAGCAGCGATTCTTCATCGATTACTTTAGTATAGAGTATAGAGCAACAAAAACATTAAAGAAAAAATGACTGGAGAACCCTTTAGTTGCTCAGGAGTTTATGAAGAAGAAGAAGAAGACCTCGCAAAATACGAACGACGGACTGCAGTGATTCAGAGTGCGGATGCGAACGACGGACTGCAACGATTCAGAGTGCGGAGCAGCAGCGATTCTTCAGTGATTCTTTGAGCAGCGGTGATTCTTCATCGATTCTCTTCTTTTGGAGTCCGGGAATGGCGGAAGCCCGAGCGGAGGTTGGAGGAGGGGCGCCTTGGATGCTTGCGTGATCGGAGAAGAGGAGTTCTGTTGGAGCGGGGTTTCCTTGGACGCCCGGGCTGGTTGCTGTTCGAGCGCCAAGCAGAGAGATGGTTGGGTATCAGGGAAATGGCGCGAGGGAGCGGCGGCTAGGCGCGGAACCGGAGGAGCTTCGACGCCTGGTCGGAGGAGAGCGCAGAGAGGAGAGGGGAAGACGATGGCAATTTGGGGGATCGCCGGATCGGGTAGGCTGTGCTTAGGGTTTTTTTTGGAATGAAAATAGATATTTTAAAAGTGTTTATTTTGTTTTGAAGTGTGTGTCCATAGTCAAAATATGTGTGTCCTTAACACCGCTCAAAAAAAAAATCAAATTTCTATGTTATTTAAGTGGCTGCCATTAGCCAATCCAAACCCTAAATCCCCTTTAAAAACCAAGCATTTTCCTTTCACAAGGGCTGGAAATAGAAACTGACGAATCATTTTTTGATTTCGTCGGTTTCCCCTCCAGCGCCCCTAGCTCCTGCGATAACCCCCCTGCCTGCTCGACGGAAGGCCCGACATCGACGTTGCTTCCTTTTTCCCGTCCCGTCCCGTCCAGTTCCGGCGCCTCCCTTTGGTGGTCCTTCCAGGGCCGACCAGTTTTGCTGCTTTCCCCGTTCCCGACGGCAACTTCCGACAACCCGCGCCATTCCAACGCCTGTCTTCGTTGACGCCGCCGCCTGTGGAGCCACTCCCAGCCGCCGGCGACCCCGCCTGAGCATACCTAAGCTCCGGCGACCCCTCTTGCCCCCTCCTCCTTCGGTCAGAGATTTCTCCTGCGACTTCAACGCTTCCGGCCAGCCTCCCCCTGTTTCCAGTCAGCTGCGACACTGTTCTGAATATTTTGCTGCCGCCATAAGCCCGATTCCAGGCCATCCCGAGCCCTGCAACCTCCTACCACTGCCTCTTACATCTTGCGGGGATTTGGAAGACTCCGCCTCTCTTCCCCGTTGTATACTTCTCATCTCCTCGCATTGCGAACACTAGTAATTTTATTCTTACATGTTTAGAGGAATAGTAATTACTTAGAGCTTGCCCCTATTAATCATATCTCTTAATTACCATTTATTTCATTCCTGTGTTGCCACCCACTCGATTGCTAAGCTTGTGGAATTAGTTTCATAACGTTGTATGTTCGTGCGGTAGCGTTTGCGTTCGTGTGCGACGCTTATGGTCGTTTATTTCGTTAGAAAATAGTCCGCCAAAATCTCTCGCGCCGCATTAATTTTAAAGTTCTCTATTTTATTTTATTTCTAAACTAAACCCTCACCTTGGGTCACATCAACGGTTCGGGTGGATGTCCTGGTAGCACTGAAAGTAGAGCTAAGGGGATATGGTGGCGGGAGGCATAGAGCGCCCGAGAATGCTGGATGCCGGCGCGGGAGCGGGTCACCATGGAGTTAGTTGAGGACGGACCAAGCGTCTGAGAATCGAAGGGCGCAGCACCGTGGCCGCCGCGAGAGCCTCGAGGACGATGAATGGCGGTATGGGCTGGCCATGGAGGAGGCGCGATGGACGACAAGACAGGAGCACTGTCACCAGGGGCTGGAGGAAGTCCGACCAAGATGACGCCGTCAGCCGGAGCTGCGCCAGGAGGACTGTCCGAGAGAGCAGTGGAGACGGGATCCATGAGAGCAGGAGGACCGAGAGCCCGACTTGGAGGTGCAGCGAGCGCTGGATCGTGTTGAGAAGGACGAGCAACCACCGGGGAGGTGGATGGAGACCGGTTAGCGCCGGGTGTTGGTGCGGGAGAGACAACTGTGGGAACCTGCAGCAAGTTAGGAATAGGTTGAATAGAAAAATGTTCTGAAGGAGAATCCCAAGTTGAAGCGGTCACTGCGGAGAATGGTTGAGCCAAGGGGAAGCGAGTCTCTTCAAACGCCACATGACGAGATAGATAGACTCGTCCTGAAACTGGATCAAGGCATCGATAACCCTTATGGTGCGGGCTGTAGCCGAGAAAAACGCATTCCACCGACTTGAAGTCTAATTTTCCTCGTCCAAACGGGGCTAAAGCAGGAAAGTAGGCACAACCGAACGTGCACAGATGATCATAAGACGGGCGATCACCAAACAAGGCTTCAAATGGAGAGTGTCCGTTGACCGTGGTAGTTGGCAACCAGTTGATCGGATACACTGCCGTGGAGAACGCATGATTCCAGTATTGTTTGGGGGTATGCCCATGAGCCATAAGAGTAAGGCCGGTTTCAACAATATGACGATGTTTGCGTTCCGCTAATCCATTTTGTTCAGGTGTCCCTGTACAAGAGATAAGATGAGAAATACCATGAGATAAGAAGAAGTCTTGAAGAGTGTGGCTCAGAAACTCCCCGCCACCATCGGTTTGGACAAATTTGACTGTCTTATCGAGTTGCTTTTCCATGAGTTTAACGAACTGTATGAAGAGAAGTCCAACTTCAGATTTGCTACGAAGCGGAAAATACCACGAAAACCGGGAACATTCATCAATGATTATGAGATAAAACCGAAAACCATCAATGGATGAAGTAGGTGCTGGGCCCCATACATCACTGTGGAGCGTATGAAGAGATTGGGTAGAATAAGACTCTCGACGAGTAAACGACAATTTGGATGCTTTGACCAACTGACAACTGCGACAAACATTTTTATTAACCAAAGAACTAATGTTTAATAATGGGTACAAAGATTTCATTAAACAAAAAGATGGATGTCCTAGACGAGCATGCCAAGTGTCCCCGTCTGTCTTATTGGTGAATAGGCTGACTGCAGATGATGATGTCCCCATATGTATTGGATAGAGTCCTCTTTGCCTAGTTCCTTCCAGCACTGTCTGACCCGTCTTCAAGCTCTTGATGAGGAAGCACCATGGGTAAAAAATAAAACAACAATTTTTACCGCGAGTGTACTGGGAAATGCTTAATAAGTTCTTTTTCAAGTGTGGAACAACGAGAACACGGTCGAGATGAACTGATGTGCGGGGAATGGAGACCTTAGCCACATGAGTAATAGGTAAACCAGTCCCATTTCCGACCATTACCGAATCAAGACTAGAGTATGGGGTCATACCTTCAATTTGTGCAGTGTCAGCTGTCATATGGTTTGTTGCTCCAGTATCAGGGTACCATGCGTGATCAACCTGGTCAGATAAGTTTATGGCGGCAAATGATTGAACCTGATTGGAGATAACTGAATCTGGGGCAAAGCAATTGTTGGCTTTGTGATAGGGATGACCACATCGGAAGCACACCACGTTGGAATCATCGGCTGTGCGAGGCGCACCTTTAAGACGGTGCCCTGGTGTTCCACGACCACCGCGGGTTGGTGCAGGTGAAGGAGGTCCGCGGTTGTGGCTAGCTCGACCGCCATCGCGGCCGCCACCAAAATGCCCGCGACCACGAGCACCGCGATTTTCAAAGTGGGATCGACCACGACCTCGAGCAGAGTACATCGCTGTGGGTTGATCAATGACTCGTCGGGTTGTTTGGAGTCGGAGCTCGAAATCAAACAATAGGGCGGTGGCTTCATCCACCGTGGGAGAGTCTCGCGCGAGGTTGATGGCTGCAACAATGGGATCGTACTCAGATCCAAGGCCGCAAAGAAGCCACATGACAAGATCATCCTCGTCAATGGGTTTGCCGGCGCTTGCAAGGTTCTGGGCGATAGATTTAACCCGCTGGACGTAGTCGGCCATAGAGAGAGCCCCTTTGGACATGGACTGAAGCTCTGATTTGAGCTGGAGAATGCGGGATCTTGTGAGAGTTCTATATAACACCTCCAAAGAGTGCCAAACCTCAGCCGAGGTTGCACAGGTGCCGATCTGAGTAACGACTGTCTCAGAGAGAGAGAGTTGGTGAGCCATGCCAACACCATCTGATCCAGGCGATGCCATTGGACAGCGTTTGGCGAGAGATCGCCAGAGTCAGGAGGGGTTACAGATCCATCAATGAACCCGATCAGCCCAAGCGAACGGAGGACGGGAAGATCCTGCGTCTTCCATGGAAGGTAGTTTGTCGATTTGAGCCGGATTGACACATCCTGTCGGATCGACTTCACGGTAGGTAGAGTGGACTCCAAGATGGTGGTGGTGAAGTCGTGAGTGGAGGGAGTATGGACAGAGGTGGAGGTGTTTCCGGCAGCGGGAGTCATGGCGTTTGGCTCTGATACCATGTGAGAAAACAGAGACTAAACAAAAGAATGAGAGAATGATTTGAAATGAGAAATCCTTAACTAGATTCTCTCATGTATTCTTTATTTATAGATTTACAAGATACAAATATTTTAGTTAATTACAAGTATTTTTGGTTTACATATCTGCTTTAGGAAGGAGGTTAATGACTGGTTAATGGCAAGGCCAAGGCCAAGGAAGGCGGGAGTTTTGGCAAGGCTAGGCTGGACTTTCCGCTAATAGCCTCCTTGATTTGCATAGATCTCGCACATTTTGCACTCCGCATCTTTAAAATTGGCACTTTGGACCTCTCAATTACTAATTTTTTTGGCATTTTGCATCCTCATGCCTAAATAATGCTCATTTTAGGCTTGGGCGGCACAAAAAAATGCTAGCTTTTTTGGCATTTTGCACCGATGAATTATCCTATTTTGGCAATTTGTTCCTCTAATTTTTAAAATTGGCATTTTCACCCCTGAATTACAGATTTTTGACATTTGCACCCCAAGACTGGAATTTTAGGGGTATTTACGTCGAAGCATCACCCAAAATGTTCATTTTGGTACTTTGCAAATAGCCCAAAATAAGATAATTCGTGGTGAAAAGTGCCAAAATGAGCATTTTGGATGGTGCCCGGATCTAAATACTAATGAGGGACCATCCATCGCGACGCGGCGCAAGGCGGACCCCACGTTCGTGTATTCTCGCAGGAGGGCGTGACCGACTCGCCGATCGGCCACCGTGGTTGCGTCCGGCGCGTCGTTCTGATGGATTTTCATATATAGCATGTTGTATTTTGAATAATATTTAGTGTTGTTTTGCCACCAAGATCGACGACCAATCATAGCCGTCCATCTTGGGTGCCCTAATTTTATTTCAGTATATATATGAACCTAGGGCCGCAGTCTCTAGTCATTGCTGAAATTGGAGAAGATCTCTTCCTCATTTCCGGTGGTCATTCTGCGGTGCCGACGCCGTGGAGCCCTTGGTGCTGATTCCTTGGGTAAGCTTCCTATCCCCTCTTGTTTTCCCTCTCCTAGATCCAAAGCCGCCGCCCACCTTTTCCCCCCTACTTTCCTCCGCAAGAACCCCCCCCCCCTCAGATTCTCGCCGGCCTTCCCCCCCTGTCCCGTCCGGGTGCGGCACCTCTACAGCCGCCGCCAAGCCCCGTCCCGCACCCCCCACGCTGCCGCCTCCCTTTCCCCTCCACTATCCCTCCTCCCACCACCCAACCACTCCCTCCGGCCCCTCTAAACAACCCCTACCTGCAGTTTTGGGCCGGATCTGGACAGATCTGGCCAGGGCTGTCCCGATCCAGCGCTACGCCCCCAAACCAGCCCCCTTGCAGCCCTACCTACAACTACCACCTCCTTTTCTTCCGTGGAACCACCCTCCCTTACCCGATCTAGCCTTGCACCATCCGGATAACTCCATTTCGCCTCCAAAATTCAGATCCACGTAGAGTTACTGCAGCCCTCGTTCATCTCCTGGTTTTGTCTTATTTTATTATCTGTGATATGCAAGTTATTGTTGAGTTGTTAACATTGCGCTCTGTGTGGAACTTCGGCTTGAAAGGAATTAAAGTTTGTAGTTGTTTTGCCCGTGAATCTCTTGCCTTGCAGGTTGCCTAATTCGCCGCACGTTTGTTTTTAGCCCTCCGTGCGGAGGAAGGCTATCGCCTAAACGCCTAAATGAAATTATTCATCCCTATGTGATTGAATGCAATGTTTGTTTATGATGCTTCACTGTTTTAAATTGATTAACTCGCCTGAACAAGGACTCGCATTGTCATATAGTCATTAGGCTTGCGCGAGTCCGTCCCAACACATCACTAGCTTGCATCTTAGGAACCCACGACACAGCCTACCCTACATCAGTTGGTATCAGAGCCTTATGTTAGGTCATCTTTGCATGCTCCGTAGTGGTAGGACATTTAGAAGCATGGTAGATCCACCAACCACCAATGACCGGGCAGCGGGCTCGAATTCGAGCACCGCTACCACAGACTTTCAGCGCCTTCTTCTAGAACGTTTTGACGCAATGGGTACCCAGTTTGAAAACGTGTGTCACGATATCGCCGCGGTGAATCGTCGTCTAGATCAGTTAGAGAACGCTAGGGATACTCCCTCACTACATGACGATGAGATCGCGGATGACCCGAATGACTCTCCCCATCGCGGTCAATGGGTCAGAGCTGATCCGCCACCAGCAGACCGCTACCATCGTGAGACCCCTGTGAGAGTCCCCACTCCGCCAGCTAGGCGAAACCCTGAACCAGCACGTGGTCGACCCCCGCCTCAGTGAGATGAATACCGCATGCCACGTCAGCCTGACTTTAGGAACCGTGTACCTCCACACGGCCGCCATGACCAGCGTCGCGATGAGTATTATCCGCCGGGTCGACGAGAGCGCGGGCCCCCGCCCGCTCGACACGATTACGACCGTGACGATTATCCTGATGATTACCATGACCCGCGGAGAGGTGACTACGCCTTTGACATCACTCGTCGGATTCACCTGGACGCCCCGACATTCGATGGCCGTTTGGACCCAAAAGTCTTTAGTGACTGGCTTCTAGACATGGACCATTACTTCGATTGGTACGATATGACGGACGAGCGTTGCGTCCGGTTTGCGAAGATGAAGTTAGTCGGGCAGGCCAAGGTGTTTTGGATTAGTGTAGAGAGAGCTGTGGAGAGAGACGACTACTACCCCATCACCCGTTGGGAGGACATGAAGGATAGACTCAAGGATAAGTATCTCCCTGCCTCTTACCGTGATCAGCTGCTTGATCAGCTACAGAGCATACGTCAGGGGACGCTTACGGTAGCCGAGTACATGGCTCGATTCAACGAACTGGTCGTTAGGAGCGATATTTCGGAGGATCCCATTGCCACTGCCTCTCGATTTAAGGCTGGCCTTCGCTCGGAGCTCCGGAGAGAGTTGATTCTCCATCGTCTCGAGACTGTCGATCAGATATTCCAGCTCGCCCTGGAGTACGAACAGTATCTTCGTACGTTTGGTACGAAACACTTCCCCTCCAGGACTGACTCCTCGACATACAGGAAGCCCGCTCTTCCCCAGACTGCTACAGCCACCCCACCCCCTCGGGTCACTACTGACATGAAGGGTAAGGCTGTCGCTACTGAGAGCTAGAGGCCTGGGGGTATTCAGTGTTTTAGATGCTCTGGCAGAGGGCACGTGGCGATACACTGCCCCACGCGGAACCTGTTGATTGAAGATGAGGAGCAAGGACCAGAGGGAGATGAGGAGGCTACTGAGGAGATTACTGCCACCGTTGATGATGGTTGGGAGAGCGACGCTGAACGTTCATTAGAGGTGGGAGTGGTCCGACGCCTCCTGCATACCCCACGTGCCGATGAGGATTGACGCCGCACCACCATCTTCTACACATATTTCCCAAGTGCAGGCGGACCCTACAAATTGGCCATCGATAGTGGGAGTTGCGTGAATATCGTGGCCCAGAAGGGTCTAGACCGTATGCAGGTGAAGCCAAAGCCTCACCCACACCCCTATCGTGTCATTTGGGTAGACAAGACAGCGATACAGGTTACTCAGCGCTGTCTCGTACCGATCAGCATCGCTTCCTTTGAGGACCGAGTCTGGTGTGACGTCATCCCCATGGATGTCGCCCATGTTCTATTGGGCCGCCCTTGGCTCTTCGATCGCGACGTCACGTGCTTCGGTCGTTCGAACACGTGTGTATTTTATGACAAAGGGCGGAAGATCACTTTATCTCCTACCCAGCCCAGAGAGAGACCTAAGGGTCGGATGAGCCTTCCACCAGCACGATCGCCTCGAGACCCGTGCATATCCTGAGGCGCGGTGAGTTTCTGAGAGACAACACTGATGCTGGTATCATGTATGTAGTGGCAGCCACTATGGTATCTGATTGCCCTACACCTGAGATCCACCCTGTCGTTCGACCCTTATTAGGTGAGTTCGCGGATATTATGCCAGAGGAGCTCCCTGACGAGTTACCCCCTCTGCGGGACATCCAGCACGCTATAGATTTAGTCCCGGGGGCCTCGCTCCCTAATCTACCACACTATCGCATGAACCATGTTGAGCACGCCGAGCTCAAGAGGCAAGTTGATGAGCTTCTCCGGAAGCAGTTTATCCGCGAGAGCCTGAGTCCCTGTGCCGTCCCCGCCCTCCTTACCCCTAAGAAGGACGACAATTGACGTATGTGTATTGATAGTAGAGCTATTAACAAGATTACGGTGAAGTATCGTTTCCCGATCCCTCGTCTGGATGACCTACTAGACACGATGTCCGGAGCCCAGATCTTTTCGAAGATCGATCTCCGAAGCGGGTACCACCAGATCAGAGTTCGAGAAGGAGACGAGTGGAAAACGGCGTTTAAGACGAAAGACGGCCTGTACGAGTGGCTGGTCATGCCATTTGGGCTCTCGAACGCCCCGAGCACGTTCATGCGAGTCATGACCCAGATCCTGCGGCCCTATATGGGCAAATTCCTAGTCGTTTACTTTGACGGCATTCTGATTTATAGCCATACTGAGCTGGATCACCTTTAGCACTTGAGACTTCTATTTGACATTCTCCGAGAGGAGAAGTTGTTTATCAATACAAAGAAGTGCTCCTTTTTTTCCGAGTCAGTCCACTTTCTGGGATTCATTATCTCCTCCTCAGGCGTGTCTGTTGACCCTGAGAAGGTCCAGTCCATCCGCGAATGGCCCACACCATCGACCATTCATGAGGCCCGTAGCTTTCATGGACTTGCGACCTTCTATAGGAGATTCGTTAGGGGGTTTAGCTCGATCATGGCCCCGTTTACTAGTTGTTTGCGTAAGGGAGACTTTCAGTGGACCACCGCGACCACTCGTGCATTTGAAGAAATCAAGGACAGACTAACGTCCGCTCCCGTTCTCCGACTCTCTGACTTTAGCAGAGCTTTTGAGGTCGCTTGTGACGCGTCGGGTGTGGGTATTGGGGGAGTGTTGAGTCAAGAGGGACACCCAGTTTCTTACTTTAGTGAGAAACTGAACGAAGCCAAGCAAAAATACTCGAACTACGATCGAGAATTTTATGTTATCGTCCAGTCATTACGTTATTGGAGACAGTACCCCCTCCCCAGGGAGTTTGTGTTGTACTCAGACCACCAGGCTCTCCGCTATCTCGACTCTCAGAGGAAGCTGAGTCACCGCCACGCGAATTGGGTAGAGTACCTACAGGATTTCCACTACGTTCTCAAACATCGCGCTGGAGTTGAGAACAAGCCCGCCGACGCACTCAGTCGTCGAGTCTCTCTACTTCACACATTGCGGGCCCAGGTGGATGGTGTCGAAATGATGATCATGGACTACCCCACTTGTCCTGATTTTGCTGAGGTGTACACTGCACTATCGAGGGACCCTCCTGATCCTATTGAGGGGTTTCAGATCATTGATAGGTACTTATTCCGGGGCTCCCGTTTGTGCGTGCCCAACACCTCGTATCGTGATTATTTAGTATGGGAACTACACGCCGGCGGTGCCGCCGGCCATTTTGGGCGGGATAAGTCGATTGCTATGGTAGAGGATCGTTTTTATTGGCCGAGCCTGAAGAAAGATGTAGCTCGTGTCGTCCGACATTGTCGTGTATGCCAAACGGCCAAGGGAACGAAGCAGAACACGGGCTTATACACCCCTTTACCCGTTCCCCATCGTCCTTTGGAGGACATTAGTATGGACTTCGTGCTTGGGCTCCCGCGCACCCAGCGGAAGCATGATTCTATCTTTGTTGTGGTCGATCGGTTCTCCAAGATGGCCCATTTTATTGCGTGTAGTAAGACCGCCGATGCCCCCGCGTTGCGACCTTATTTATGAGTGAGGTCTTTAGATTACACGGTCTCCCAAAGTCCATCGTGTCTGATCGAGATGTGCGGTTCGTTAGCTACTTTTGGAAAACGTTATGGCGGAAAACAAGAACTACCCTCAAATTCTCATCCGTATACCACCCGCAGACGGACGGTCAGACTGAGGTGGTGAATAGAAGCTTGGGTAACCTACTGAGGTGTCTAATTGGAGAGCATGTGTCTAGCTGGGACTCGGTGCTCCCTATGACCGAGTTTGCATACAACAGTTCCATCAATAGGTCGACTGGTCTGAGTCCGTTTCAGGTAGTATCAGGTTATGATCCTAGGAAACCTATTGATCTTATACCCATCCCGACTGAGTCACGCCCTAGTGAGTCTGCTGAGTCCTTCACGCGTCATTTGCATGAATTGCATGAGTTTATCAGACACAAAATCAATTGAAGCAACGACCATTATAAAGAATTGGCAGACAGGCACAGACGGGAAAAACATTTTCTGGTTGGCGAACAGGTGATGGTACGAGTCCGTACGGAGCGGCTCCCTCAAGGGCCTGCCAAGAAGCTAAGCGCCAGGCGAATTGAGCCCTACTCAGTGTTGAGACGAATTGGGTTGAATGTCTACGAGCTGGACATTCCTGCGAGCATGGGTATCCACCCCGTGTTCAATGTCGAGGACCTGACACCCTACTATGCACCTCACGAGTACCCCGACCCTTACCTTGGCGGCCCTCCCGAGCCCACACCACCACCCCTTTCTCCCGCCACCCAACCTCCACTTGATTCCCACTGGAGCTCCTCACCATCGGCTTCACCGGAAGCACCACCACCACCACCGGATCGCTTTCCCCGAGTGCCGAGGACCGAGCAGATTGCAGAGATCATTGCGCATGAGTTCGTCCCCTCTACGGATGGGCTCGTGTGTCGCTACCTGGTTCGTTGGCTCGGACGACCTTTCACCGATGACACCTGGATTGCTGCTGCGGAGTTGGATCACCTCACCCCGGGACTTCGACTTCCGTACGAGTGTCTCCATTCATCGGAGATGATGACTTTTCAGTCCGGGGGAGTTGATGGGGGACCATCCAGCGCGACGCGGCGCAAGGCGGACCCCACGTTCGTGTATTCTCGCAGGAGGGCGTGACTTACTCGCCGATCGACCACCGTGGTTGCGTCCGACGCATCGTTCTGATGGATTTTCATATATAACATGTTGTATTTTGAATAATATTTAGTGTTGTTTTGGCACCAAGATCGACGACCAATCATAGCCGTCCATCTTGGGTGCCCTCATTTTATTTCAGTATATATATGAACCTAGGACTGCAGTCTCTAGTCATTGCTGAAATTGGAGAAGATCTCTTCCTCATTTCTGGGGTCATTCCGCGGTGCCGACGCCGTGGAGCCCTTGGTGCCGATTCCTTGGGTAAGCTTCCTATCCCCTCTTGTTTTCCCTCTCCTAGATCCAAAGCCGCCGCCCACCTTTTCCCCCCTACTTTCCTCCGCAAGAACCCCCCCCCCTCTCAGATTCCCGTCGGCCTTCCCCCCTGTCCCGTCCAGGTGCGGCACCTCTACAGCCGCCGCCAAGCCCCGTCCCGCACCCCCACGCTGTCGCCTCCCTTTCCCCTTCACTATCCCGCCTCCCACCACCCAGCCACTCCCTCCGGCCCCTCTAAACAACCCCTACCTGCAGTTTTGGGCCGGATCTGGACAGATCTGGCCAGGGCTGTCCCGATCCAGCGCTACACCCCCAAACCACCCCCCTTGCAGCCCTACCTACAGCTACCACCTCCTTTTCTTTCGTGGAACCACCCTCCATTACCCGATCTAGCCTTGCACCATCCGGATAACTCCATTTCGCCTCCAAAATTCAGACCCACGTAGAGTTACTGCAGCCCTCGTTCATCTCTTGGTTTTGTCTTATTTTATTATCTGTGATATGCAAGTTATTGTTGGGTTGTGAACATTGCGCTCTGTGTGGAACTTCGGCTTGAAAGGAATTAAAGTTTGTAGTTGTTTTGCCCGTGAATCTCTTGCCTTGCAGGTTGCCTAATTCGCCGCGCGTTTGTTTTTAGCCCTCCGTGCGGAGGAAGGCTATCGCCTAAACGCCTAAATGAAATTATTCATCCCTATGTGATTGAATGCAATGTTTGTTTATGATGCTTCACTGTTTTAAATTGATTAACTCGCCTGAACAAGGACTCGCATTGTCATATAGTCATTAGGCTTGCGCGAGTCCGTCCCAACACATCACTAGCTTGCATCTTAGGAACCCACGTCACAGCATACCCTACATCAAATACCCTAAAATTTCAGCCTTGGGGTGCAAAGCGCCAAAAATCTCTAATTAGGGGGGGGGGGGTGCAAAGTACTAATTTTACAAATTCAGGTGCAGAGTGCCTAAACAGGATAATTTAGGAATGCAAAAAACCATAAAGCCAAAAACGCTCATTTTAGCAATTTCACTAGATTATTGATGTTGTCCGGACCTAAATACCCTTTAATGAATATTTTTTATGCTGCCCAAACTTAAATACCTTTGAAATTTCGGCCTAGAGGCACAAAGTGCCAAAAATCAGTTGGTAATTTGGGGTGCAAATTGCCAATTTTAAAGATTCAGGGTGCAAAGTGCAAAAAACCCGTATTTTGAGTGCAAAGCTCCAAAAAGCCGATTTCTCTCCTAATCTTCTCCCTTTCCCCCTTTCTTCTTCTTCTAATACTCACTGCATCTCCTTGGCTGTTCAATCCTCCTCTATGTTCTATGTTTTATATTCTTAGTTGTTGAATCACTCACTGAATTTCTAGTACTGTTCCTGGGGAGTGCTTCTAATTTTCATTTGTTCACCAGGGGTTTATAAATTATAAATTTCTTTGAAGAACGCCTTCGGGAGATCTCTGTTTGTACTAATGGTTAGCAAGAAGAGGCATTTTAGTGCTATTGAAGAATCAGATGGAGAGGAAAAGAGGATTGAAACATCAAAACTTGGTATGAAAATCAATAAAAACAAATTCAACGTGGAAAACGTCATTTCTTCCCAATCGCAATCCATGAACCCTATGTCACAAATTAGACCGCCTTCCTCCACGACAAGCCTTCGACCTGGGATTCATCTTGATTTACTCATGCATCTTGCTTCTGCGAATTCATTCATAAGAGAGGCTGCTGCTGAAATGTTGGTGACAGAATCGATTGAGGTTCAAAAAGCTTATGAGGATCTTGAAAATAGGGTCGAAGATGAGGGGAATTTGCTGCTTGAAGGTGAAAAGGATGATGGTTTGGAAGATTGTGCTCCCTCTTTAAGACTTCTTGTCAGCCGGCTCATTCTAGGTGCCTCTTCCACTCGGGAGGTATGCATATTATGTTTTTGTCTCTCTTTATAGAATGTGATATACTATTTCATTTCTAGTTGTTTCTTCATTTATGATCCTTTCTGTATAAAAAATAAGTTTGTATGGGAACTTTCATGTTCTTTTTGGCTTGTGTTACTGATCTCATTTTCAAGGAGATACATTCTAATATCTAGTCAATAACTATTTAAAAAAACATATCTAGTGTAACATGTTTACTTTTAGTTGTTTCTTCATTTATGATCTTTTCTATATGAAGAAAAGTAAATTGTTTATACGGAAAACTTTTGTATTCCTTAAACTTGTATTGCTGATCTCATCTTCATGGAGATACATTGTAATTTCTAATTAATAACTATTCAAAGTAAAAAAAAAATATATTTAGCTTATTATTGGAAAAGCCCATGTAAAAGGCCCATTTTCATGTATAAGATTTATTCTTCTCTCCTCTCTCCTATATATTTGTATTCTCTCCTTGTATTTAGATACTTGATTAATACATACAAGCTTTGGACACTCTTAACATGGTATCAGAGGGAGGTTCTCTCTAGCTGCGACCTGCCTTTTCTGTCCGCTCCGGTCTCTTGCGGACTGCCCCTCGGCATCCGCTTCTCTGCGGACTGCCTTTCTTGTCCGCCTTCCCTGCGGACTGCCCCTCTGCATCTGTCCGCTCGGCTCTCCTGCGGGCTGCCTTCCTGTCCGCTCCGGTCTCCTGCGGACTGCCCCTCTGCATCCGCCTCTCTTCTCTCTCTCCGTGGTTCCACCCTCCTCAGGCTTCTTATAGCCATCTTCTGCTCTGACTCGTGGGGCCCACCTCTTCTGTCCGCTGCACGCTCTGTTTGTGTCCGCTCGAGCCTCTTTGCTCGCGGACTCCCTATCCGCAATCTCTTGCGGACTGCTCCTGTCCGCTGCGGGCTCTCCTCGTGTCCGTTGTGCGCTCCTCTTCTCTCTTGCTGCGTGGCTTCTTCTTCCTCGCAGTCTCTTCTTCAGTCCGCCACGGGTTTTCAGCGGCCTGCCCCAGTCCGCTGCGATCTGCTCCCAACTGCTGCGACCTCTGCCGCGGATTGCCCCCAGTTCGCCGCGACCTCATCCAGCTCTGCTCCAAACCGCTGCGACCTCTGTCGCGGACTGCTGCAGTTCGCCGCGACCTCCTTTCGCGGACTGCTCCTGTTCGCCGCGACCTCACCCAGTTCTCCGCGACCTCATCCAGTTCGCCGCGACCTCCTTTCACCCGCTACTTGCCGCGCGGTTTGTTCTCTCCGTGCCCTGCTGTCTGCTCATCCTCAGTCGCCATGTCCTCCAGCGACTCCACTACCGCTCAACCCCCGGCCGACCACGTGGCTCCTCTCGAACTCCGCGATGAGCTTCAGATTACTACTATTTCCCTCTCTGGCAAGTCCAACTTCATCCCCTGGGTCCACTCCGTCCGTCGGGTCTTACAGGCCAAGGGTCTTGCACGTCACCTTACCCAGGGCTCACCGACTCCTCCTACTGATGATTGGCTCCGAAATGACGGTCGCGTCCAGACCTGGATCCTGAACTCGGTGGAGGGTGAGCCGTACCAGATGATCATGTATCATGAGACCGCCAAAGCCATGTGGGATGAACTTCATTCGTTGTACTCGGGGAAGGACACCCTTCAGCACCTTTTTGACATCATCACTGATCTTCAAGCTTTGGATGTTGGCAAAGCTCTGGACATGACCTCCTTCGTGGCCCGTGCTAAAACTCTCACGGAGGCCTGGATTCAGCACCAGCCCGCGACTACTGATCTCGCTGCTCAACGCGCTCAAAAGGAGGCTGTTTGTATTTCTATGATTATGGCTCGCGTCCCGCCACACCTTCACAGTATCCGGGCCCAGGTTCTGGCTTCACCCACTACCCCTTCCTTCTCCGATGTCTGCTCGATGTTACTTCGCGTACCACCTCCACCGGAGGCTCCTGCCCCACCCTCGCCGGCCCTTCTTCAGCAGGCCCTTCCTCCTTTACTTCCCCCACCCTCTTTTACTCGGGGTGGACGTACGGGCTCCCGTGGGCGGGGCCGTGGTGGCCGCGGACGGCCCAAGTGCACCTACTGCGGCCGGGATGGCCATACTGAAGCAGTCTGTCACAAGAAACATGGCTACCCTCCTCGCCCGCCTACTGCCGCTGTTACCGATAGCTCTCCTCCGACTGGTACGGATCTTGAGGCTCTTCGCCTTCAACTACAACAACTCCAGGGGCTCCTCAACCCTCCATCTGCTTCCATTGCCTCCACCTCCCATGCAAGTATTGTCTCCACCTCCACTACAGCTACTGCCTGTCTTTCCTCCGGATCTCGCTGGATCCTGGACTCGGGAGCCACCCACCACATCACTTCCATGCGGCCGCCCCAGTTCTCTGCTGCTGCTCATCCCCCGTCTATTACTGTGGCCAATGGTGCGCTTGTTCCGGTCTCCGGATGTGCTGATCTCTTCCTCCCTCCCTCTCTCTCTCTTCGTTCCGTTCTTTATGTGCCGGCCTCACCATTTAATTTACTCTCTGTTGGTCGTATTACTACTGATATGAATTGCTATATCACCTTCACCTCTTCTGGTTTTTTGATACAGGATCGGCAACGCGGATTACCATTGGTAGGGGTCGACTGCAGAACGGGCTCTACCTCCTCGATGTCTCTCCCACATCCCTTTCCTCTGTTTCCTCTACTGATTGGCATTGTCGGCTTGGGCATGCCCCTCTACCTATCCTCCAGAAGGCGCTTCCAGACATTTCTCTTCCTGTCTTTAAATGTGATTCTTGTATTCTTGGCAAACAGCCTCGCTCTTCTTATCCCGCACATTGTACTCGGAGCTCTGCTCCGTTTGATTTAATACATTTTGATATTTGGGGACCGTATAAAGTTTCTAGCATCTCTGGTTATCGTTATTTTATAACCTTTATTGATGATTACTCTCGCACTACCTGGTTGTATCTCCTACATGATCGCTCTGAGCTTCCTCGTGTCTTTCAGACTTTTGTGTTAGAGACTCGTACGCAATTCTCTACCACCATTAAAACTTTCCGCTCTGATAATGCCCGGGAATACACTAGCCACGAGTTTGCCACTCTCTGCGCAAACTTCGGTATTGTTCACCAGACCTCTTGTCCCTACACCCCTCAACAAAACGGGGTCGCCGAACGAAAGAACCGCCACTTGCTTGATGTTGCTCGCTCCCTCATGCTTCACATGCACGTTCCCAAAGTATTCTGGAACTTTGCGGTGTCCACTGCATGTTTTCTTATCAACCGTCTCCCATCTCCGGTTCTCCAGAACGCTACCCCCTTCAGCCTTTTTTTCCATCCGCACCCGCCTTCCCCCTCACCCCCCGGGTTTTTGGCTGTATCTGCTTTGTCCATAACCTGGGCCCCACTCTTGACAAACTGGATCCCCGTGCGGCCAAACACATTTTCGTCGGCTACTCCCGCACCCAAAAGGGCTATGTTTGTTACTCTCCGGTCACCCGGAAGGTCTCTGTATCGGCTGATGTTACTTTCCGGGAGGATCAACCCTTCTTCCCTCCTCCTTTGCCATCACTTCTACCACCACCTCCTACAACACCCTCCCTCCCACGGCCGGTGATCCCCGTCCACTCACCTCCCACCATCCCTCCGCCTCCTCCCACCATTGACCCTCCTCGACCGCCCGTTATTCGGGTCTATACTCGTCGCCCTCTTCCTCCCGTTGCTCCTCTGCAGTCGGCTTCGACCTCGGCTTCTCCGTGTTCTGCTGCTCCGGTGTCGGCCTCTACCGCTCATCCAATGACGGACTATGTTTCTCTCCATCGCCTCTCTCCACCTCTTCAGACCTTGGCTACTTCGCTATCCTCGGTCTTTATACCTACTTCTGTCCAGGACGCTCTTCAACATCCTGGGTGGCGTGCGGCCATGGAAGAAGAGATGGATGCTCTTTGGGCCAACCAGACGTGGACCTTGGTGCCCCTTCCTCCCGGCCAGAAACCTGTTGGGTGCAAATGAGTCTTCGTCATTAAACATGCTCCTGATGGGACCATTGATCGCCTCAAAGCTCGTTTGGTTGCTCGTGGCTTCACCCAGCAACAGGGGTTGGACTATGACGAGACTTTCTCTCCGGTCGCTAAGCTCAACACGGTCCGAATTCTCATCTCTGTTGCTGTCCATCGCCAATGTCCCTTATTTCAACTCGACGTCAAGAACGCTTTCCTGAATGACGACCTTCAGGAAACAGTTTACATGCAACAACCTCCCGGGTTTGAGACCACGGGGGAGTCACGGGTTTGTCACCTTCTCAAATCGCTATATGGTCTCAAACAATCCCCTCGGGCATGGTTCGACAAGTTCAGCAAAGCTCTCCGGGAAATTGGCTTCACTCGAAGCTCGGCTGACTTCTCATTGTTTACTCGCCACCGGGCCACTGGTATGGTTCTCCTATTGGTATATGTCGACGACATCATTATTACTGAAAATGACTTGGACAGCATACAGGCCGTTAAGCTACATCTGAGCTCCGTCTTCCAAACTAAAGATCTGGGACATCTTCGGTACTTCCTCGGTCTGGAAGTGGCCAGACGGTCAGATGGTCTGGTTCTCTCTCAGCGAAAATATTGCCTGGATCTTTTTCATGATGCAGGCTACTCTGGCTGCAAACCTATTAACACTCCCATGGATGCAAATCACAAAATATGTGCTCAGGGCTCGGATTCTGATTCTCTTATACAAAATCCAGAATATTACCGTCGTCTAGTTGGGAAACTTATCTACCTAACAGTTACAAGACCTGATATATCTTTCGCTGTGGGACTCGTGAGTCGCTATATGCACTCTCCTCGAAGCTCTCATCTCCAGGCTGTGGAACGCATTCTCAGATATCTTAAGACAGCTCCTGGCCAAGGACTTGTATACAAAACCTCATCTTCCATTCCTACACTAGTGGCATACTCTGATGCCGACTACGCTGGCTCCCTCGACGATCGACGATCTACTAGCGGGTTTTGCACCTATTTTGGAGGACATCTGATTACTTGGCGAAGCAAGAAACAAGCAGTGGTTGCTCGATCCTCAGCAGAAGCAGAATATCGGGCAATGACTGTTGTGGTCTCTGAACTCACATGGATTGAGAGTCTCCTTACCGACCTTGGAGTTAAACTACCTTCACCAGCTCTCCTCTTATGTGACAGTCAAGCTGTCATACATATTGCTAAGAACCCGGTCTTTCATGAAAGAACGAAGCATATTGAGGTAGATTGTCATTTCATTCGAGAGAAAGTCCACATGAAGAAGATCGAGCTCAAGCATGTTCCGGGTACTGAACAGGTTGCTGACATCCTCACCAAAGCTCTACCTAGTACCCTCTTCTATCAGTGCCTATCCAAGCTTGGCGCATACGACTTGTACGCTCCAGCTTGCGGGGGAGTATTGGAAAAGCTCATGTAAAAGGCCCATTTAATGGCCCACTTTGTTTATTTTCTTTTTCCTCCTTCTTTAGTCCCACATCATGTATATGATTTATTCTTCTCTCCTCTCTCCTATATATTTGTATTCTCTCCTTGTATTTAGATACTTGATTAATACATACAAGCTTTGGGCACTCTCAACACTTATTATACTTTTTCACATTTAGTTGTTTATTCATTTATGATCTTTTCTGTATGAAAAAAAGTAATTTTATACTGAAAACTCTCATTTTCCTTTTTGTTTGTATTGCTGATCTCCTTTTTCAAGGAGATACACTGTAATCTCTAGTCAACAACTATTCAAAGTATTTTTGTTTTCATATTTAGTGTAACATGCCCTTTTTACTTTTAGTTGTTTCTACATTTATGATTTTTCCTATAATAAAAAAAAGTTTTTTTGACTAACACTTTCATATTCCTTTTAGCTTCTATTGCTGATCTCATTTTTCAAGGAGATCCATTGTAATCTTTAGCGATTAATTATTCAAAGTAAAAAAAGCAACATGCATTGTAATAATGTGATTTAATAATGCACAATCTGTAATTTTTACTGAAGCAAAATGTTTTTTTGCAGTGTGCAAGACAAGGTTTTTCCTTGGGCTTAGCTGTTGTTCTTGAGAAGATTCCTGCTGTGAAAGTAGAATCTGTGATGAGACTGATTATAAAAAAATTGAACATTCCTTCGGGAATGAAGGGTCAGGTGATACCTATTTTTGCACTTGCTGGTCATTCAATAATTAACGTATCGTGCTGACAAAATTGATAATGATTTGCTAACTATGGTCCTGAGTTCATTAATTCTTTTTTTTTACTACAGGAAGCCAGAGACCTCCTTCTAGGTCGGCTTTTTACATATGGATCGCTTGCTAGATCACACCGATTATATTCAAAATGGATTTCTGATAAAAACACGCATGTTATCATGGAATTTACAAGCACTCTAATCTCCCTTGCTCAGAAGAAACGCTACTTGCATGAGCCAGCAATTGCAGTAATATTGAATATGTTGGAGAAGGTATACTTATTTTTTTTTCGACTCTGGTCAAGTGACATAGCACAGATGAGTGAGTGTAATCGTATTTAAGAGAACTCTAGTAAATTGGTGTTAGCGAAATGTCGTTGGAGCCTAGTATCATGCAAGGCATATGTGATTGCCCAATGTTTATTTATAATAAATTCTGAAATGAATATAAAACTTCACAAACATGCACAATAAAGGTTAGACATTAGAAATATAAGCAAGATCTTATTTCAATTAACGAGAAATTTGATATGCGTACGAGAAAAATACTTCACTAGATGAGAAACACCGGATACAATCATAAGGTATACTCGTGCGCTTCTTATGGAGGCTGGTTCCTCCAAGAAGCCTATCTCCAAGAGGAGACCCAAACCCTAATAACATAAGATACCTAACACTCCCATACCACCTCCTTATATAGGGGGGGGGGACTCGGATCATAAACATAAAAAAAAGACAAAATAAAATGAGTTACGCTTGTGTGCGTGACAAAATTACTTTAATTAAACATTCTGGAAATAAGCCTTTTTAATGTGTAGACAAGTGGTTCAAATCTTGTATATACTTCTTGAATGCTCCAAATACAAGTATGAGTATATATATATTGTCGGAGGAGAAAAGTTAATTGAGTTTATTCATCCACATGGGGGTATTTATACAAATACAACGATACGACACGTCACTGATCCGTGTGCTCTCATATTTCCTAAATAGGAATCGATCTATTTAGGAAACAAATAACGTAATCAATACAAAGATTATATGCAATATCCAACACCCCCCCTCAAGTTGGGCGTGTGATGTCAGGCATGCCGAACTTGCCAATAAGATCTGCGAACATACTGGAACTTAGACCCTTTGTGAGAACATCGGCCAACTGTTGGTCAGATGGTATGAATGGGATAACAACGGTTCCTCGGTCGATATTTTCCTTGATGAAATGTCTGTCAATCTCAATGTGTTTCGTACGATTATGTTGTACCGGATTGTGGGCAATGGAGATTGCAGCTTTGTTGTCACAATACAATCTGATGGGCTCACTTCCTTTAAGCCCAAGTTCCTTCAGGATAGTGGAGACCCATAATCCTTCACAAATGCCATGTGCGATTGCTCTAAACTCGGCCTCAGCACTGGACCTAGCAACAACATGTTGCTTCTTGCTTCTCCAGCTGACCAAATTCCCACCAATCATGGAACAATATCCGGTTGTGGAGCGCCTATCGGTGGGCGATCCAGCCCAGTCCGCGTCAGTGTAAACTTCAATAATCAACTCCTTATTTGGTGAGAACATGATGCCCTTCCCTGGTGAGGACTTGAGGTATCGGAGGACACGATGCGCGACATCAATATGACGGGCCTTTGGAGAGTGCATAAACTGGCTGAGAACTCCCACAGCATAAGAGATATCTGGTCGAGTGTGAGATAAGTAGATTAATTTCCCTACCAGCCTCTGGTAACTGAGAATGTCATCGATCACATCGCCATCTTCTCTGCCTAGCTTGTGATTGGCTTCGATTGGGGTGTCGGCAGGCCGACACCCGCTCATCCCAGTGGCTTCAAGAAGGTCGAGCACATACTTCCTTTGTGATAGGAAAATGCCATGCTTTGATCTTGCAACTTCAATGCCGAGAAAGTATTTGAGATTTCCCAGATCTTTCACTTCAAATTCTTTTGCCAATTTCTCCTTCAGTGCTTGAATCTCCTCCTTGTCATCCTCAGTGATTATGATATCATCCACGTAGACAATCAGGACGGTTAACTTCCCCTTGTTGATTCTGATAAAAAGGGTGTGGTCGGCATTGCTCTGACGGTATCCAAACCTGTTCATGGCTTTGTGGAATCTTCCAAACCAGGCCCTGGCTGATTGTTTCAGGCCATAGAGTGGCCTCCGTAATCTGCACACTTTCCCTTTTGATCCGCTAGGGCTGAGTCCCGGAGGGAGAGCCATGTAGATCTCTTCTTCCAGGTCGCCATG
This sequence comes from Platanthera guangdongensis, assembly GCA_039583875.1. Lineage (NCBI taxonomy): Eukaryota > Viridiplantae > Streptophyta > Magnoliopsida > Asparagales > Orchidaceae > Platanthera > Platanthera guangdongensis. Next base: position 175,698,489 of record CM077148.1, read on the forward strand.
AAGATAAGCATTCTTCACATCCAATTGGCAGAGTTGCCAATCCTTGCAGGCAGCACAAGATATGAGGATTCTGATCGAATTCATTTTTGCAACAGGAACAAAGGTCTCCTGTTAGTCTATGCCCTCTGTCTGAGCATAGCCTCTTGCCACGAGTCGTGCCTTGTATCTTTCTACAATGCCCGAGGGGTTCTGTTTGACGGTGAATACCCATTTGCATCCAACAGCCTTTTTTCCTGGTGGCAGTTGTACCAGGTCCCATGTGCCGTTTTTTTCCAGGGCACTCATTTCTTCGATCATTGCTAACTTCCACCTGTCGTCGGAAAGGGCATCCTGCCATGAAGTGGGGATGGAGACAGAGGACAAAGAGGAAACAAATGCTCCATGGGAAGCTGTTAGGGATAAGTAAGAAACAAACTGAGATAATGGATGTTGAGTGGAGATACCTTCCGTAGGGATGATGGATCCCGACGACGGGTCAAGTGGGTGGTCTGATATCCAGATGTTGGGCCGCGTGTTCGATCCCTTGGGTCGACGAGAGTACACCTGCGGAGGTTTAGTAACAGGGACCTTGACAGGAGGGGCGCAAGGAGTAGGAGATGTAGACTGAGAGGGATGATATACCAGAGGAATAGGTAGAGGGGTGTCAGAGTAAGGTAAGGTACTCACTTCCGTTGTGGGAAGAGACCCCCCCCTGAAGTGAGGACCCATAGTAGCTTTCAGATTCCCGGAAGGTAACGTCCATGGTAACGTAAACCTTCTTGTTGACTGAGTCAAAACATTTATATCCCTTCTGAGTAGGGGAGTAGCCAATGAATACGCACTTGTGCGCACGAGCATCAAGTTTCGGGCGGTGGTGGATATGGAGGAAACAAACACACCCAAAAACACGTGGTGAGAGAGTGGTAGGTGGAACCCCAAATGTGGTGAGGGGAGTTTTGAAACCGAGAACACGGGATGGCATACGGTTTATAAGGTACGCTGCGGTGAGTACAGCATCGCCCCAGTAGTATTTAGGGAGTTGCATGTGGAGGAGGAGACACCGAGCAACTTCCAATAGGTGGCGGTTCTTACGCTCAGCCACCCCATTTTGAGCCGGGGAGTAGGCGCAGGATGTCTGATGGATAATCCCCCGATTGGCGAGGAACTGCTCGAAAGTGAAATCAATGAATTCACGGTCATTATCAGTGCGGAAAATCTTGATGGGGGTCAAAAACTGTGTAGAGACCATATTGTAGAATCGCTGGAACAAGGGAAAGACCTCATTTTTGGCTTTCATAAGGTAAACCCAGGTGGTACGTGAAAAACAGTCGATAAAAGTTACAAACCAAAAACAACCCGAAATAGATGCAACCCGGCAAGGTCCCCAAACATCACTATGTATCAAATGGAAAGGAGCAGGACTTGGAGAGGAAATATGATTAAAAGAGGTACGATGATTTTTACCACGATCACATGCATCACAACGAAATTTATCAACTAACCCAGACAGGAAATTAGGAAATAAACGTTTCATAGAATTGATAGACGGATGTCCCAGCCGACAGTGCCAGGACTCCAAAGTAGTTGTCCGATCCACATGGAGAGCTCGGGGAGGAGAGGCCGGGGTGGAAGAATCGAACACATATAGCCCGTCCACCAGACTATCAGTTCCAATCACCGTTCCCGTCTTTAGGTCCTGAAAAATGCAAGAAGAAGGAAAGAAAGTTACTGAGCAGTGCATATAATTGGTTATATGACTAATAGAAAGGAGATTGCGGGTAAAGTTCGGAACATGAAGAACAGAGGAAAGAGTTAGGGAGGAGCACGGGATGAAGCCTTTTCTGGCAATGGGAGAGAGGGAACCATCTGCGATGCTCACTTTGTCCCGACCAGACAACGGAAGGTAGGACACAACCTGAGGAGGAGCCGGTCATATGGTCTGTTGCTCCAGAATCAATGATCCAGTGAGTAGAGGGACGGGTGGAGGCAGCATGAGCACCGGAAGGCCCCTGATGGGCATATGAGGACGAAGAGGCATGTGGCTCTGGTGATGGGCCCTGCATCAGGCGTCGGAAAGCAAGGACCTCATCAGGCGTCAGAGTCAATGTGGGAGTTGTCGGAAGTTGTGGCTCGTCGAAAGCATCAGACAGGTGCGCGGAGCGAGGCTGGGTAGAGCGACCCGAAGTGCGACCAGGACCGCGACCGCCACGAGAGGAAGATCCACCACGGGGTGTAGGGAACCCATGAAGCCGAAAGCAAGTCTCCCGTGTATGACGGTTCTTCCCGGAATAGTCACAGAGGAGGTGATCCTTGTCAGTTGACTTCGACCGAGAATCACGAGCCGCTCGTAGCCCAACCGGGGCCGTCAAGGCCGAACCATCTGGAGGAGGCTCAGGAGTCCAAGTTTGCCTCCGATCAAATTCCTGCTGAACGAGACTGAAAACCTCTGGAAGAGAGGGTAAGGGTGAGCGGCCAAGTATCTGCACACTGATTTGGTCAAAGTCCCTATGTAGCCCATGAAGGAACTCGAAAACTCGGTTGCGATCTTCCCGTGCGCGAACAAGGAGCTCATCCTCAGGCGATGCCAAAGTAATGGAGTCAAAGTGATCGTACTCTTGATATAGCTGGGTGAACTCGAGGTAGTAGGCAGACGGAGGGCGATCTCCTTGGCGAAGAAGGAAGATCTTGCGTCGTAGCTGAAAGGTCTGGGCCGCGTTGCCGCGACAGGAGTAGGTAGTTTCCGCCCTTCGCCAAATGTCCGCAGCCGTATCCAGAAAGAGATAGTTGCGAGCGATGGATTCGACCATGGAGTTAGTCAGCCAGGACATGAAGAGGGAGTTCTCCGATTCTCATTGCACCCAATCTGGGGAATCTGAACGAGGTATGGGTGTAGTGCCCATGACATATCCAAACAGCCTCCTGCTCTTCAAAGCTAGAGTAATAGCCCGAGACCACGGGAGATAGTTGGTACCATCCAGACGAATCGTCGTGATTTGAGGCGTATTGTGGTCATGTCCCGGGCGAGGGAAGCCGCTGGACGTCACGGTAGTTGGGGGTGTACTGGTGGTGGAAGATTCGGTAGGGGAGCCATTGGTCCCGGCCATGGTGAGCAAGCATACAAAGCAAGATCCCCCGGGAGAGCAAAGAGCAGCCTAGATAGAAACTAGGTCGGCCTCATAGAAAGAGGAAGGAACTAAAAAAAATGGTGTAGGCACCGGAAAGGACATTAGGAGGAGCACCGCATGTGCGGTATCAAGGAGACGACGCAGGACAGGGGCCAGAGGTGCTGGCGGTGGCCGAGGGGCCGCTGAAAGAGGGCCGAAGCCCGACAGGCGCTGGCGCGGGAGGCGCGGCGTGCGTACAACGTCTGGAGGCGGTTGCGGGGTGCGGCGGAGGAGCGGGAGTGGGAATCGGTCGTGGCTAGGTGGGGCTAGGGGCCGCCGGAGCCAGTGGGTCGGGAGTTGCTCGCGGAGGTCGGCGGAGTTGCGGGCGGAGGTCGGCGGGTTGTTCGTGCGGGAGAAAGAAGAAAAACGTACGGGAGAGGTATTTTAGCCCTAAGGCTCTGATACCATGTTGGAGGAGAAAAGTTAATTGAGTTTATTCATCCACATGGGGGTATTTATACAAATACAACGATATGACACGTCACTGATCCGTGTGCTCTCATATTTCCTAAATAGGAATCGATCTATTTAGGAAACAAATAACGTAATCAATATAAAGATTATATGCAATATCCAACATATATATATATATATATATTATATATATATATATATATATAGGAGAGAAGAGAGAGAAAACATCATATACAAAAGATGTGAAACTAAACAAAAAGACTATAAATGGGCCAACTTATTGGACCTTTACATTGCTTTGCCCTATATTCTCTAACACTCCCCCGCAAGTTGAAGCGTACAATTCGTAGGCACCAAGCTTGGACAAGAATTGATGGTACAATTTTCGTGATAATGTCTTGGTGAGAATGTCAGCAACTTGATCAGAGGCAGGAACATGCTCTAGCTTCAACTTCTTCAATTGAACCTTTTCTCGAACAAAGTGACAGTAAACTTCAATATGTTTGGTCTGCTCAGGAACACATGATTCTTTGCAATGTGGATTGCAGCCCGACTATCGCAAAACAAAATCATGGTGAGGATAATTCAACTCCTAGATCCCCAATGAGGCTCTCAGGCCATGTGAGTTCTGATACAACAGATGTCATCACACGGTATTCAACCTCAGCGGATGAGCGGACAACCATAGACTGCTTCTTGCTATGCCAGGTGATGATATTTCCTCCAAAGTAATTACAGAAGTCAGTAGTCGATCGTCAAGAGAACTCGAATAATCCATATCAGAGTATGCAACAAGAGAAAGAGACGAGGATGACATATACACGTGTCCTTGTCAAGGAGAAGTCTTCAGATACCTGAGAATGCATTCGACTTCCTGAAGATGAGAAACCCGTGGAGTGTGCATAATCGGCTGACCACTCTAACTGCAAATGAGATATCGTGTCTAGTAACTGTTAGGTATATTAGTTTTCCCACAAAATGTCGATAGTACTCTGGATTTGGAAGTAAAGAGTCGGACTTAGATCCTTGAGCACATAACTTGTGGTTGACATCCATCAGGGTTTCCACAAGTTTGCATCTTGAGAGTCCAACATCTTGCAAAAGGTCAATGCAATACTTTCGTTGAGATAGGACAAGACCATTAGGTCGCCTTGCTACCTCAAGACCGAGGAAGTACAGAAGATTTCTCAGATCTTTGATTTGAAATACAGAGTTTAAGTGGTGCTTAACATGTTGTATTCCTGCGAAGTCGTCACCAGTAATCAAAATGTCATCCACATAAACATGAAATATGACTGTCCCAGTTGACTAATGAGGAGTGAAGAGAGAGAAATCAGTTGGGGTTCTCTTGAAACCAACCTCACGAACAACATTATTAAACTTCCCAAACCATGCCCGAGGAGACTGTTTGAGACTATAGATAGATTTCCGAAGCAAACATACACGAGACTCTCTCGTGGTCTCAAACTCGTGCGGTTGATGCATGTAAACAGTTTCAGTAATGTCACCATTTATGAAGACATTTTTGATGTCAAGCGGATGTAGGGGCCACTGATGATGAGCAACTAAGGAAAGCCGAACCCGAACCGAGTTTAACTTGGCGACATGGGAGAAAGTCTCATCATAATCAAGGCCGTATTGTTGAGTGAACCCCCGTGCCACAAGTCGAGTTTTCAAGCGATCATTTTTTCCATCCGCCGTATGCTTGATTGTAAAAATCAACTTGCAACCAACACAACTATGGTCAGGAGGGAGAGAGACAAGATCCCAAGTCTGATTGCCCCATAGAGCAATCATTTCCTCATCCATGACAACCTACGAAGCACGGATACGCAAAAAATAGAGCCGTACCCGTACCGGGTACGTTTCCGGTACGGATACGCGTACCGAACGGCGCGATTCGCTGTTTTAGGCGCGATTCGCTGTTTTAGGGCTTTTATTATCCCGTCGCGCCTGCTGATCCCGTCTCCCGTCGCGCACTGCTGCTCCCGTCTCCCGTCGCGCACTGCTGCTCCCGTCTCCCGTCGCGCACTACTGCTCCCGTCTCCCGTCGCGCACTGCTGCTCCCGTCTCCCGCAGGTAGCTTCTTCTTCTTCTTCTTCTTCTTCTTCTGCTTCTGCTTCTGCTTCTGCTTCTCCTCCTCCTCCTCCTTCTCCTTCTCCTCCTCCTCCTCCTCCTCCTCCTGCTCCTGCTCCTTCTCCTTCTCCTTCTCCTTCTCCTTCTCCTTCTCCTTCTCCTTCTCCTTCTCCTTCTGCTCCTCCTCCTCCTCCTCCTCCTTCTTCTTCTGCTTCTTCTTCTTCTTCGTCTTCGTCTTCCTGCTCCTTCTCCTGCTCCTCCTCCTCCTCCTCCTCCTGTACATCATTAACCCCTAAGGCCCTAAATCATCATCCTGGACTGAAATGCCCAGGACTGAATCCTGGACTGGAATGTCCAGGATTCAGTCCAGAATCCTGGACAGGATCCTGGACTGAATCAGTCCAGATTTCTGGACTGATCAGTCCAGATTTCTGGACTGATTCAGTCCAGAAATCTGGACTGATTCAGTCCAGAAATCTGGACTGATTCAGTCCAGATTCTGGACTGATTCAGTCCAGAGTTCCTGGACTGATCAATCCTGGACTGAATCAGTCCAGATTTCTGGACTGAATCAGTCCAGATTTCTGGACTGAATCAGTCCAGAAATCTGGACTGAATCAGTCCAGAGTTCCTGGACTGATTCAGTCCAGAGTTCCTGGACTGATCAGTCCAGAGTTCCTGGACTGAATCAGTCCAGATTAATCTGGACTGATTCAGTCCAGAATCCTGGACTGAATCAGTCCAGAATTCCTGGACTGATTCAGTCCAGATTCTGGACTGATTCAGTCCAGAGTTCCCAGATGCTATGGAAAGAGGAGGAATGCTCTAATAACTACACTTTTTATTATGGCAGTTATGTCCCAATCACACACTCTCAATTGTGTCACTGGTTCAACGTCTACATCAGTAACGAGTAGATTTATTTCTGATGACGCAAACAAAGATGATAATGCCCCACTCTGGGCTTTGATCTCCAACAATACGGAGGAAGATGAAGAAAATGAGTGATGAGCATCTTTAAATTTTAAATGTTTATGTTTATGTTTAAGAACTTCAATTTTAAATGTTTACATTTATGTTTATGAACTTCATGTTTATGTTTATGTTGACAATTGTTTAAGAACTTATCCTGAAATTCATAGATGTTTTGGCAAATGTTTATGTTTATGTTCAAAAACTTCATGTTAAATTTTAAATGTTCATGTTATATAATTGCATTTGTGATATATAAATATATAATTATTATATTTAATACAACGTATCCTACCGTACCCGTATCCTTGTTTTTTAAAATTTGCCGTACCGCCGTACCGGATACGTATCGTACCCGGTACCCGTACCCGTACCGGTGTTTCCTAGATGACAACACGCCATCCCGGATGCTAGAGAGCTTCATGCACAGAGTTAGGTATAAAAACAAAGGATAGAGAGAGAACAAATGAAAGAAGAGACAGAGAGAGACGATGTAAAGATACATAATTGGCCAAGGGATGAGCCGTAGAGGTTGATGTCGAATCAACAGGCCGCGAGACCACACCGGTTGAGGGCAGCTGCTGTAGGGCATCCGAATGTGGAGTACGACGAGTGTAAGCTTGAATGAGGGGTGGTTTGGAGGGGACTATCAATGTAAGCGGAGTAGGTGTGGGAAGAATAGGTGGAAGTGGAGATGTAAGTGGGACTGGAGTAGGTATGATAAGAAGAGGTGGAAGAGGAGACGTAACTGGAACTGTAGGCCGAGGTAGAGGGGAAGAAAGAAGACGATCAGTAGGAGCGGTGTGATAGGGTTGGTCCTCATGAAAAGAGACATCAGCAGAGACAACCATCTTACCAGTGACAGGATAATAACAGACATACCCTTTCTGAGTGCGAGAGTATCCAACAAACATAGTCTTGGTAGCACGAGAGGCAAACCTGTCATTTGAGGGGCCAAGAGTATGAACATAATAGGTACATCCAAACACACAAGGGGTGAGAGAGAAAAGATCCTTGGATGGGTATAAGAGAGTCATGGGGGCCATAAAGTGGAGGATAGACGAGGGCATGCAGTTGATAAGATGACATGCAGTGGAGACATCAAAGCTCCAATAGAGAGGGGGAACCTGCATTTGAATCAAAAGAGAGTGAGCAACATCATGAATGTGACGATTTTTCCGTTCTGCGACGCCATTTTGTTGAGGGGTATACACAAACGAAATTTGATGAATAATACCAAACTCGGCGCACAGATTGGAGAAGGTTTGACCGGTATACTCACGAGCGTTATCAGTATGGATAATTTTAACACATGTGAAAAACTGTGTGCGAATCTCGGTAAGAAAAGTACGGAAAGTCGACGTGAGTTCGGTATGATCACAAAATAAGTATAACTAGGTAACCCGCGAGTAATCATCAATAAATGTTACTGTAGAGAAAGTTCCAAACCTTGTATATACTTCTTGAATACCAAAAAACAAGTAAGAATACAAATATATAAGAGAGGAGAGAGTAAGATCTAGCTATACAAATAATGTGAGACTAAACACTAAAACCTACATGGGCCAAGTTAATGAGCCAATATAACATTTTTCCTAGTATTCTCTAACACTCCCCCGCAAGCTGGAGCGTACAAATCGTAGGCACCAAGCTTGGACAAGAACTGATAGTAGAGACGTCGTGGTAAGGCCTTGGTGAGGATATCAACAAGTTGCTGAGCAGCAGGAACATGTGTTAACTCTATCTTCTTCAACTGAACCTTCTCTCGGATGAAATGACAGTCAACTTCAATATGTTTTGTCCGTTCATGAAACACCGGATTCTTGGCAATATATATAGCAGCTTGAGTGTCGCAAAATAAAGCGGCAGGTAAGGAGAGATTGACTCCTAGATCATCAAGGAGACCCTCAAGCCAGGTGAGCTCAGACACAACTGTTGTCATTGATCGGTACTCGGCCCCAGCAGATGAACGAGCAACCACAGACTGTTTCTTGCTACGCCATGTAATAAGATGTCCTCCAAAGTAAGTGCAGTACCCACTTGTGGAACGACGGTCATCCACCGAGCCAGCATAATCATCATCAAAGTATGCAATCAGAGATAATGAAGACGAAGAGGGCTTGTATACAAGTCCTTGTCCAGGAGCAGTCTTCAAGTATTGAAGAATACGCTCGACTGCCTGAAGATGAGAGATACGTGGCTGATGCATGAATCGACTGACAATCCCAACAACAAATGATATATCAGGTCTCGTAACCGTAAGATATATCAGCTTTACCACTAAACTACGATAATATTTTGGATTTGAAAGGAACAAATCAGAGTCGGAGGCATGAGCACAAAAGCTTGTGATTAATATCCATGAGAGTATCAACATGCTTGCATCCAGAATAGCCTGCATCATGAAGTAAGTCAAGACAATACTTTCTCTGAGTTAGCACAAGCCCATCAGGTCTCCGAGCCACTTCGACACCAAGAAAATATCGCATGCTTCCCAAGTCCTTTGTTTGAAACACAGTTGCTAGATGCTATTTAATCATCTGTATTCCTGAAAGATCATCTCCTGTAATCAGAATATCATCCACATAAACTAAAAGAATTACTGTGTCTGTTGGACGATGACGAGTGAACAGAGAGATGTCGGCCGAACTCCGAGTGAACCCAACAACACTCACGATCTTTCTAAATTTGTCAAACCATGCCCGAGGAGACTGTTTGTGATCATAAAGAGACTTATTCAGACAACAGACAAGAAACTCCCCCGTGGTCTCAAGCCCGGGAGTTTGTTGCCAAAAAATGGTCTCCTGTAAATCGTCATTAAGAAAGACATTTTTGACATACAGTTGGTGCAAGAGCCAGTGACGGTGAACAGCGAGAGAGATCAATACACGAACGGTATTGAGTTTAGCGACTGAAGAGAGTCTCATCATAATCCAAGCCTTGCTGTTGAGTGAAGCCGCGAGCTACAAGACGAGCTTTCAAGCGGTCAACCGTCTCATCCGGACCCTATTTGACGGCAAACATTCACTTACATCCCACACAAGATTGTGTAGGAGGAAGCGGGACCAAATCCCAAGTGTGGTTTGCCCAAAGAGCAGACATTTCCTCGTCCATAGCTGCCCGTCATCCGGGATGCTGGAGAGCCTCCGGTACAGAAGTAGGGGTGGAGATAGAGGATAAAGAAAGAGCACTCTGTCAGATTTCCGGAGAGAGACGGTGAAAAGAGACAGAGTTAGCCAGCGGGTGGGCAGTGGAAGTCGTTGCCGGATCCGCAGGCTGTAGAACATCATTAGAGCAGGGCAGCTCCCGTAGGGCAGTAGACGAGGAAGGACGTCGAGTGTACACACGAATGGTAGGTGGTGTAGGTGGTTTAGGTGAGATGAGTGTGGGAAGGATTGATGTGGGAAGGAGAGGTGGAAGGTTGGAATTAACAGGGATTGCAGGGCGCGGGAGAGGTGGCTGAAGAGGAGAATCAACTGGTTGAGAGTAATATGGCCGATCTTCGAGAAAGGTGACATCAGCAGAAGTAACCACCTTGCGATCCATGGGAGAAAAACAAACGTAGCCTTTCTGAGTTCGAGAATATCCCACAAACATATATTTAGTGGCACGAGGAGCAAGTTTGTCAGTGGACGGGCCAAGATGATGAACAAAGCACACGCAACCAAACAAGCGAGGGGTGATGAAGAAAGGAGGTTTGGAGGGAAAAAGAATATTGTTTGGGAACATTCATCTGAATCAGAAGAGAGCGGACAACATGCGGTTAATAAGAGTGCAGACGGTAGAGACCGCAAAATTCCAATACTGTTTGGGAACATTCATCTGAATCATAAGAGAGCGGGTGACCTTAAGCAGGTGTCGATTCTTGCGTTCAACAGTGCCATTTTGTTGGAGGGTATAGACACAAGAGGTTTGATGGATGATCCCAAACTCCGCATAGAGGTGAGCGGAGGCATGTCTAGTGTATTCACGGACATTATCGGTGCGAAAGGTTTTAATGGTAGTGAAAAACTGATTGCGAGTTTCAATGAAAAAGGTAAGGAATACACCGAGCAATTCAGAGCGGTCACGAAGGATATACAGCCAGGTCACCCGAGAGTAGTCATCGACAAATGTGACAAAGTACCAATATCCAAAATCACTCGCAATTTTGTAGGGTCCCCAAATATCGGAGTGAAAAAGATCCGAGTAGGATGTGGTGAGAACGTAGACCAGTGATGTTTCCCATAAATACGAGACTCACATGTGAAATCTTGGAGGGACACTTCTGGGAGAGATTTTCTGAGTATGTTTAGAGGAGCGTGACCCAGACGACAATGCCAATCAACAGAGCTAATAAAAGACAACACTGTTGGGGGAGAGGGGTCAAGGATATAGAGACCATTCGACAGATGCCCTTTTCCAATGATGGTTTGCGTCTTGCGATCCTGCACAACACACAAGCTAGAAGAAAAAAATAACATCACAATCGAGGTCAGTAGTGAGTCGATCAACAGAGAGAAGGTTGAAAGGAGAGCACAGAACATGAAGGGCAGAGCGAAGGGTAATGGAGGGAGTGAGATGAATATCTGCCGTGCCAAAAACAATAATTGTGTCTCCACTAGCAACAGTAAAGAACTTGGGATGCACGGAATTCAAATATTGTGGTGGTTTCCGTGAGGTAATGTGGTGAGAGGCCCCAAAATCCAAAATCCAAAATCCATGATGAGTTATTTGCAAGGCAGGAGGTACCACCATCGAAAATAGACACCACATAGCCCGGAGGACAACTGATCATTGTGCAAGGAACAGCCCGCAGCGGTCACGGTGACAACGCACCAGTGACAAGAAACGACCACGACCAGCGCGGTAAGAAAAGAGCCCGCAGCAGATAGAAACACGCCGCTGCGGTTAGAAAAACTGAGCAGGCAACGTGGTTAGGAGAAGACCGCAACAGGAGCACAGGCCGGCGAACAGGTATGAGACCGGGCGAATAGAAGCAGACCGCACGAAGGTTAAACACCGGTCGAGCCGCAGGAAGAGACTAGCCACAGCGGGAAGACAGAAGGCCGCAACGGGAAGTCGCCAGAAGTAGAGAAGGCCAAGCCGCAGCGGAGAGAGAAGAGAGGTCACCTGAAAAGAAAGACAAGGGAAGCCGCACGGTCTCGGTATCAACACACCAACGACAAGAAGCCGCGACCAAGATGCGAAGACCGCGACGAGTAGAGAAGTCGCAACAACTAAGGAGTCCGCAACAGAGAGTAGAAGCCGCCTTCGATGAGATAAGTTGCAGCGACTAAGCAGAGAACAAGCCGGTCGAGAAGGCCGCACAGTCACGTTTAGCACACCAACAATAAGGGAAGATGCCACGACCAGTATGCGGAGCCCGCAGAGGAGAGGAGAGACCGCTAGCGACAAGACAGGTCGCAACAACTAGTCAGTGAAGTGGTTAGAAGAGAAGTTCACACGGTCAACGTGAGTCCACCAGCGGCAAGGAGAGATGCCACGACCTAGATGCAGACTTTGCCGAGAAAAGAAGAAACCGCAGCGACAAGCGAGGTAAAGCGCAGCGAGAAGGGAAAAAAGGACTCGGCGGATAGAATAAAAAACCGCAGCGAGCAAGAGGCGCAACTAACGGCCAGAAGAGAGACCGCGACGACTTTAAAGAAGTGCGACAAGCGGGAAGAGAAAGAAACAAGAGAAAAAGGCCGCGTGGATAGAAGGGAGACCGCGCGAGCAGAGAAATAAACAAGAGAGGGTGGACCCCACGTGTGTGATGTAACACCCCTTCCCAGTTTTACAATAATCAGCCATCCGGCCGGGTCAGCGATATAAAGAGAAATAAAAAACAATATCAAAACTAGTACACAGCAGGTATAAAGTAGAAGCTACTAAAATTTTAAAACTTACAACGGAAGCTAAGAAAGTAAACTAAGGGTAACCAATACTTGATATTTGGATTCATAGAGCTACTAAACATGAATAGAATTGAAATGACTGAAAATCTGTAATATCATAATAAGTCTGATACAAGACATATAAAATATTAATAAAGTACATTGCCCACAACTACAACTATATGCTGAAAGTAAAGAAGGACTGAATGAGAAAACACTACAAACTGACGCCACCAACGCTCATCATAGGCGTAGTTTCCCACCTGGGTCACCTGTAAAACATTGCCCACGTGTGTGAGAGGTTATAAAAGAGAGGTGAGAGGAGGAGGAGGAGACGTGGAAGCTACGAGAGATACAAAGTAAGGGAAGCGGTTAGAAGGACCTTGTCTGCGCTGGAAGCCGCGGTTACGGAGACAGCGGCTAGAAATAGACAGCCCGCACGACACCGCGGCTAAGCTGGAGAAGAGGAAGCCGCGCGGTCAGCCGGGAGAACAGGCGGTTTCCAAATAGACAGGCCGGACCGTCTGCCTCTGATACCATGTAGAGAAAGTTCCAAACCTTGTATATATTTCTTGAATACCGAAAAACAAATAAGAATACAAATATATAGGAGAGGAGAGAGTAATATCTAGCTATACAAATAATGTGAGACTAAACACTAAAACATACATGGGCCAAGTTAATGGGCCAATATAACATTTTTCCTAGTATTCTCTAACAGTTACAAAGTACCGATAACCAAAGACATTAAGGATCTTTTATGGTCTCAAAATATCAGAATGTACTAATGAAAAAAGAGCATCGCTCCTAGTACAGGAAGAAGTAAAAGAGACACGATGTTGTTTGCCAAAGATATACGATTCACAAAAAAACTCTTGAAGAGGAACACCTGGAAGAGCTTTCTTGAGAATCTGGAGAGGAGCATGCCCAAGACGACGATGTCAGTCAACGAAGGAAATAGTGGTAAGAGCAGTAGGAGGGACATCAAGAAGATACAACCTGTTGGACAACCGCCCCGACCAAGTATAGTCCGCGTTAGTCGATCCTGCACAACAAAAGAAGAACGTGAGAAGGTTACACAACAGTCAAGGTTCTGAGTAAGACGACTAACAGAGAGAAGATTAAAGGGGGACCCCAGAACATGAAGAACCGAGGATAAGGAGAGGGAGGGGGTAAGAGGCAGATGAGCAACGCCAGATGTACAACCTCGAGCTCGCCGGAGGCAACTCAATAAGAAATGCCGAGTTAGAGGCGAGAGGGGCAAGATGATTGCAGAGGCGACTAGGACCATACGGTCGACTCGCCGGTATTTTTAAAAGGCAAAACACTGTGGGCGAGACGATAGTAGCTGGGCAGGCGAGACAGCTCTCGCGACATATGCTGGCCTCCTGTGGCGAGACGCCTCTCGCGAGGCGGGGGACTTGGAGAAGAGCTGATAGGCTCTTCTCGCCCGCCGGTTACTCTCTCACTCACCATGTGAGAAAAAAAAGGTTTTTTACTTTCTTACCCCGAAGAGGGGATTTTACTATTTTACCCCATGTAATTTTACCATTTTGCCCTTTGAAGTCTGCGTATAACCCTTCAGAACAGCGGATTTTGGCTGTTGGCAGACCCAACACAGGACATTTTGGTAATTTCAGGTCGGTTCAGTTTGGTTATTGGCAGATCAAACTCAGATGCCTATAAATAGACCGATAAGGTGCCTTGAAGAAGTTGTTGAACCCTTTTTCTTCTTCCTCTAAGGCACCTAGCTCAGCACTAGCTAGGGAGGGGAAAAACTTATAATTCTTCCGGGTAAGAGGTGAGACCTCCAAGCTGAAGCCCACGGTCTGTTTCTAGTTCTGAGATTCACGTCGAGAAGGGAGTTCGGGAAAAGTAGGTGTGAGTTGCAACTTTAGGTCCGAACTTTAGGTGAAGTCAGGTTACTGACTTCAACATTTTTGGTGCGTTGAGCGTGAACCGCAACCTACACAGAAGAATCTTGAACTACCTCATGACGGGAAATCTCGAAGAAGTCGACGACGACGGGCCCAGAACCCGGAGGATTTGTAGGAAGGGAAGGCGTCCATCAAAGGCATCATGGACATGTTGCAGGGGATCTTGCGACAAGGCTACTGCTCGACTCCTTTAACCCGGGCGCCCGCTCTCGCGCATCAGGACGAGCTCGTCTCGACAATAATTGGAGAGGACGCCCCCGGGAGGCGACCCAGAAAGGAAGTGCTGATAGAAGTAGGCGGGCGAGTCCTGGCGGGTAGGGAGTTGTTCCCTAGCCCTGCGAGTGTCGTCTCGCCCCGGAGACGTCGTTGCGCGGGTGGAGGCGGTGAGACCCGTGGCGAGAGGGTCCCCGTTCTGCGAGTTGATCCTTTCAGCTCCAGTCCCGGAAGGGTTCATGGAGCCCGAAATGACCTACTATGTGGGAAAAGACGACCCTTTCCAGCACTTGCAATGGTTCAAAGATGCGGTCTCCATCAGGCCAATGACGAACGCGTTCAAGTGCCGTCTTTTCGCCATCATCTTGAAAGATAAAGATAGGGACTGGTTTCATCAACTCCCAACAAGCTCAATATATGGCTTCAAAGATCTGAGTAGAAGTTTCCAGTTGTGTTTCTCAACCTCAAAGAAAAGAAAGAAGAATCACGGGTCGATTTTTCTGATCCGGCAGAAGGCGGATGAGTCCCTGACCCAGTACGTGGACAGGTTCCAGGAAGAAATCTTGGATATTCAAGAAGTGCCAGGATTTGCTCTCCAGATGGCTTTCACCGTTGGACTGTGGGAGGGTTTCTTTAAGATGAGCCTAACTCGAAAGACACCACTATCATTTGAATGACTGATGGAGAAGGCCGCAAAGGAGATAGCGATGGAGGCGGCAAACCCGACATTCGCTAGAAAACTGACAAGGTTGACGGAG
Source organism: Platanthera guangdongensis (assembly GCA_039583875.1). Lineage (NCBI taxonomy): Eukaryota > Viridiplantae > Streptophyta > Magnoliopsida > Asparagales > Orchidaceae > Platanthera > Platanthera guangdongensis. Next base: position 175,713,878 of record CM077148.1, read on the forward strand.
GTCGAGTCAAGAGAGCCGGGAGGGGGAAGACAACAAGAAGGGAAAAGGTGGGAGGAGCCGAGGGCGCCGACATATCAGGAGTTGGGTTGGAGGCAGCAAGGAGGCCCTGCCCAAGGGCAAGGAAGAGGTTTTCCCCAGGGGGGAAGGAACTATCAAGGAGAACCAGGAAGGTTCCACCAGCAGGGGTGGGGATATGGTCCTAGACTACCCCTACCCCCGCCTCAGCAAGCTATGGCCATCGACCGAGGGAGAGGTAGAGGAAGAGAAAGAGGAAGAGCAAGAGCTGGAGCTGGAAGGAGGAATCCTCAGGAGGGGAGACGGGAGGGGGAGGTAGCGTTGCCATATTGTGACTTCCATGAGGAGGAGAGTCACGCAACGACTACCTGCCCGGAGTTCTTGGAGATGAAGAGAGGTAAAGGAGCAGGGGTACTACAGCTACCGGTACAAATAGTGGAAGTGACTGAGACCGGGGAGGAGGATCGGTGTGTGGACCGAGCGGATGTAGGAGATCGAGGTGGGATCGGAGTGGGATCGGAGTGATTCATAGGGGAGTGGGGATTGAGGCTACCCGTAAGGCAAGCCTTCATACCATGTACCGTCGGAACATAGCCTCGACGTCACAAGCCCCTCCCCTGGACGAGAAAATCACCCTCTCTCGGAAAGACATGCCATACCACGAAGATCCTTTTTGTGATGCGCTGGTGATCCGGACCGCCATTGAAAACTTCACGGTGTCGCGGATCCTTGTTGATAATGGGAGTTCGGTGAATGTCATCTTCAAAAAGGCATTCAATGAGATGAGGGTGGAGGCTCGAAGGGTGCTGACAGCAGATGGGCCATTGTTCGGATTCTCGAGAGAAAGGAAGTCGATGGAGGAGTAGGATTCCAGGTGACTCTGGGGGGGCTGTCCAGGAATTGCCGTTTTGTCATAGTGGACCCCCCCAGCAGTTACAATGCCATTTTTGGGCGCCCTCTGATCAGTGTCTTTAGGTGTGTTCCATCATCTTTCCACCAATGCCTGAAGCTCAATGCCGGGGGGACCCTGATCAGAGTACGAGGAGATCCAAAGACAGTCAGAGAGTGCTATGTGACGGCAGTGAATACCATTTCTTGGCAAGGAGTGACCGAGGAAATGGAGAAGAGGATGGAACGATGAGAGCAGGAGTTCAGAGGCAAAATAAAGGAGGAGAAAGGAGAGATGGAGGTCGAAGGGGAAGTAGAAGTGGGCATGGAGAGAGGCATTGCGGTGGAGCCGAAAATGGCAGGAGAGAAGGAAGGAGAGAACGAGGTAGATGAGGAGAAAGGAGAGATGGAGTCGAGGGAAAGTGAAGGAGGGAGGAAAGAGAAAAGAAAGATGGATGAAGTGGGGGAGTCGTCCAGGGTAGAAGCTCGGCTGGAGAAGAGGGGAAGTTCTTTGTTGGAAGAGGGAATCCTAACCGATGAAGAGGTGGAGAAGTTTCTGAGAGAAGTGGCTATGACCGTTGCAGAGCGCGAGATAGTAGACTGTGAAGCCAAGGAACGGGAGGATATGTTGAGGGAGCAGGAGAAAGAGGAAGAGCCATCAAGACTGAAGACGGCAGTGAAGGTGCTAGAGATGAAGATCCTCACCAAGGAAGGGAGGGAAGAGAAGGTAAAAGTCAGTGGGGAGCTCAGTTTCGAGGACCAGGAGGAGATCTGGGCGTGCGTGCAGAGGAGCATTGACATCTTCTCCTGGAGCGCAGCTGACATGCCGGGGGTTGACTCGGACGTGACATGCCACCGTCTCAACCTCGACGCCAATGCTCGTCCAATACAACAAAAGGAGAGAGCCATCACCACTAAGATGGCCGGACCCATCAGAGAGGAAGTAGAGAAGCTGCTCAAGGCCTGATGATTGTTATCCTTTTAAATAGAACATGCCCTAAGAATTGTTATCCTCTGTCTCGAATCGACGCGTTGGTTGACTTAGCCGTCGGTTTTTCACTAATGAGTTTTCTAGATTCATTTTAAGGGTACCATCAAATACGCATGCACCCGCCGGACGTCAAAGATGTCACCTTTGTCACAGAGGATGAGTGTTTTTGCTTCAACATGATGCCCTTTGGATTAAAGAATGCGGGAGCGACATATCAAAGAATGATGGATCGAATCTTCCGGGACCAGAAGGGGAGGAACCTCGAAGTTTATGTGGAAGACCTGATGATCAAGAGCCGAGACCTCAGGTCCCACGTCCTAGATCTAGAGGAAACCTTTGAAACTATAAGGAAATACAAGATGAGACTCAACCCCCCTAAAGTGTGTCTTTGGGGCAACAGTGGAAAATTCTTAAGGCATCTCCTTACCCCATCCGGGGTAGAACCCAATCCAGATAAAGTGAAGGCAATCCTAGAATTAGAATCTCCGAAGAACGCCAAGGAGGTCCAACGTTTCACCTGCAAGCTGACCGGATTAAGCAGGTTCCTCTCTCGGGCTGGGGAGAAGTGTTCGCCTTTCTTCCGAACACTAAGAGGGGGCAAGAAATTTGAATGGACCACTGAATGCGAAGAAGTTTTTCAAGCTCTAAAACAACAACTCACCCCGAACACCGCTACTCCAAGTGCCAAGAGAAGGGGTGGGTTTGTTCTTGTACCTAGGAGTCGGGGCCGGAGCAGTGAGTTCAGTTCTTGTACAAGAGGAAGGAAAGAGGCAATTCTCGATCTGTTACGTGAGCAGGGTCCTGAAGAAGGCAGAGCTCGGATACCCTATCCTTGAAAAGCTGGCATTCGCTCTCATCATATCAGCCAGGAAGCTCAGGCCATACTTCCAGGCCCATTCGATTCAGGTGGTGACAGATCATCCTCTCCGCCGCATCCTGGAAGGGTAGAGCATTTTGGGAGGTTGGCCAAATGGTCGATAGAGCTCAGTGAGTTCGACCTCGTTTTTATTCCTCGGCTGGCCATCAAAGCACAAGCAGTTGCGAATTTCCTGACAGATTACGTGGTCGAGGTCGGAGAGGCTGAAGCACCTCTTCGAGCTGCTAGGGAGATACTAGTAGATGGAGCATCTGGAAAAAGTTCTTTTGGAGGAGGGATGATCTTGGTAAGTTCAGAAGGGACCAGAATTGAGCAGGCTCTGAAGATCCACTTCACAATCACTAATAATCAAGCAGAATATGAGGCGATTATCGCGGGACTCAGGCTAGCTCGGGAGCTGGGCATATAGGACATTAAAGTCTCCACAGACTCTATGGTGGTAGCAGGACAAATCAAGGGAGAATTTGAAGCAAGGGAACCCACCCTCCAGTTGTATCTGATGAAGGTCAAAAACATCATCGGGCAGTTCCACAGCTTTTCAATTCAACACGTCCCGAGGGGGGAAAGTGCTCAGGCTGACCTGCTCGCCAAATATGACCCTCGAGCCGGAGGAACGGTGACTGAACTCTTCAGGCCATCCATAGAGGAGGGAGAATTAATGGAGGTAGACCAGCAAGGGTCTTGGATGGATCCCTTCATCATCTTTTTGACCTTGGGACGTCTTCCCGAGAGGGACCTCGATAAGAAGCAGATCAGATATAAATCAACATATTACCTGTTGAAGGATGGGACATTATACCGAAAGATGTTATCGGGTTTGTTGGCTCGATGTGTATCTGAGGGAGAGATTCCAAGAGTTCTAGAAGAAATTCATTCGGGAGAATGTGAGAGTCACTCGGGAAGCCGGACCTTGGAGGGGAGAGTGTTGAGGCAAGACTACTTCTGGCCCACCCTCACGAAGGATGCGGAAGAATTCACGAAGAGATGTAAAAAGTGCCAGAAGTTCGCTCCTCTCCAACTCCTTCCCACCCAAAGACTGCGTACAATCACGGCTCTCTGGCCCTTCGCAATATGGGGACTAGATTTGGTGGGTTCTTTTCCCCAAGCTAGTGACCAAAGGAAATTTCTGTTGGTCATGGTAGATTACTTTTCAAAGTGGATAGAGGTGAAAGCGTTGGCTAAAGTAACGTCACAAGTGGTCAAAAATTTTGTATGATGAGAGATCATCTGCAGGCATGAGCTTCCGTTAGCCATCGTCACTGATAATGGACCACAATTCGCTAGCAGAGAATTCGTGGATTTCTGTGTCCGGCTGGGCATAGACCTCAGTTTCACCTCAGTTCATTATCCTCGGAGTAATGGATAGGTGGAAGCGACAAACAAGATTATCGTGAATTTTTTAAAGAAGAAGGTGGAGAACTTGATGGGAAGTTGGGTAGAACAGCTCCCTTCGGTTCTCTGGGCTTTGAGGATCACGCCAAACACCGCCGCGGGAGAGACTCCATTTAAACTCTCCCATAGCTCGGAGGTCGTCATACCTATAGAGTTCGAGGTCGTATCTCCAAGAGTAGCCGCTGCGAAGAAAGGAGACGAAGGATGGAGGGTAGAGAATGAGGAGGAGCAAAAACTCTCTCTTGATCTAGTAGAAGAACTCAGGGATTTAGCATTGATTCGGCAGGAAGAAGTCAAGCGCCGGATGACGAGATAGTTTGATAAACATATAAGGGTCAAGCAATTCCAGAAGGGCGTCTTAGTCCTCAAAAGAGTAGACACAGCAGGCAGAGGAGCCTCAGTGAGAAAACTCAATCCCAACTGGGAAGGCCCCTTTGTGGTGAAGGAGGTCTTGAAGTCAGGAGGGTACCATCTCCAGGATGTGGACGGGGTACCCCTCGATCGTGCCCGAAGCGGCGACGACTTAAAAAGATTCCATCCTTAATATTTTTTTTCATCTTTCAATACTTGTAAATTTGTTGTGACCTTTTGATATAATGGAATCCCGGATATCTTCTTTCATGGCATGATGATGAAACAGATGAATGGAAAGACCCCGAGCAGACCCGCTGACCAGGATCTCACCTAGCTGACAGGGCTGTAGGTTCACTCGGTGGTTGGAGGTCGTTTGAAGAGGAGACCCCGAGCAGACTCGCTGACCAGGCTCTCATCTAGCTGGCAGGGCTGTAGGCTCACTCGGTGGTTAAAAGTTGTTTGAAGAGGAGACCCCGAGCAGACCCGCTGACCAGACTCTTACCTAACTGACAGGGCTGTAGGCTTACTCGGTGGTTGGAGGTTGTTTGGAGGGGAGACCCCGAGCAGACTCGCTGACCAGGCTCTCACCTAGCTGGCAGAGCTATAGACTCACTCGGTGGTTGAAGGTTGTTTGGAGAGTAGACCCCAAGCAGACCCGCTGACCAGGCTCTCACCTAGCTGACAGGGCTGTAGGCTCACTTGATGGTTGGAGGTTGTTTGGAGGGGAGACCCTGAGCAGACCAGCTGACCAGACTCTCACCTAGCTGGCAGGGCTGTAGGCTCACTCGGTGGTTTCAGGTTGTTTGGAAAAAACACCCCGAGCAGACCCGCTTACCAGGCTCTCACCTAGCTGGCAGGGCTGTAGGCTCACTTGATGGTTGGAGGTCGTTTGGAGAGGAGACCCCGAGCAGACCCGCTGACCAGACTCTCACCTAGCTGGCATGGTTGTAGGCTCACTCGGTGGTTGGAGGTTGTTTGGAGAGGAGACCCCGAGCAGACCCGCTAACCAGGCTCTCACCTAGCTGGCAGGACTGTAGGCTCACTCGGTGGTTGGAGGTTGTTTGGAGAGGAGACCCCGAGCAGACCCGCTGACCAGGCTCTCACCTAGCTGGCAGGGCTGTAGGCTCACTCAGTGGTTGGAGGTTGTTTGGAGGGGAGACCCCGAGCAGACCCGCTGACCAGGCTCTCACCTAGCGGGCAAGGCTGTAGGCTCACTCGATTGTTGGAGGTTGTTTGAAGAGGAGAACCCGAGCAGACCCGCTAACCAAGCTCTCACCTAGCTGGCAGGACTGTAGGCTCACTCGGTGGTTGAAGGTTGTTTGGAGAGGAGACCCCGAGCAGACCCGCTGACCAGAATCTCACCTAGCTGACAGGGCTGTAGGCTCACTCGGTGGTTGGAGGTTGTTTGGAGAGGAGACCCCGAGCAGACCCGCTGACCAGGCTCTCACCTAGCTGGCAGGGCTGTAGGCTCACTCGGTGGTTGGAGGTTGTTTTGAGAGGAGACCCCGAGCAGACCCGCTGACCAGACTCTCATCAAGCTGGCAAAGCTGCTGGCTCACTCGGCGGCCGGGTAAATGGCGAGATCCCTCAAAGAAGAATATCTGTGCTTATCAGGGAACGAAGAAAGTTTGTAGAAAACTTCTATGGGAAGAAGAAGTTGGGGCAGTGCAAATGAAGATAGACATCTCCAACCGGTGCTCGGTGAAGAGGGTCTCGCCCCTATCGAGTAGGCACTCGCTAGCAAAGGACAGGTCTCGCGTAAAAATTGAAAATGGGTGACTTCCAATAAAGTGCAGGTTAACCTCGGGGGTTTACTCGTGCTGGATTCGTCTCGAGACGAGACGCAAGGAGGAAGTTAAACGGTCTTGCACGGAGGAAGCAAAGAGAAGTCTAAACCAATTCTCAAGCGAGACGACAAGTAGCTCTACCTCGCGAGTAGAAACAGAGTAGAGAGTCGCCTGCAATAAATAAAACGAAATAAAATAAAATAAAAGAAACATCGAGCGAGAGGATATGACAAAAATTTTCTTGATCATTACAAAGAATGAAAGAGGAGTATTCTCTCATGAGGAAATACTTCAATATCTCAGAAAGCAAATAAAAAGTACAAGTAAAGAAAGGAAGCGAAAAAAGTGGGGTGGGGGAGAAGTCTCAGGTCTCGTCGGCGCCTTTTCAATCATCTTCGTTGGAAGTTGAATCCTCGTCCGCCTCGCCATAAAGATGTGGCACCAGGTCGCGGGCAGTGACGGACTCGGAGTCTTCCTTGACAACCCCCAACTCCTTCATCATCTTTAAAACGAGCTCGACCGTCTTGATGTTGGCGTCCCGACAGATCTCTTCGACCTCGTCGAATGAGTAATGAGAAGGCGGGGGAGCTTGGAGTGGTTCCGGGCGAGAGGGAGGCTGAGCGCTGTCCAGGAGATGGGCATTCTGGGCCTTTAAGTTTTTATTCTCTTCTTCCAGAGCCGCTATGCGCGAGCGCATCCGATCCGCCGTCTCGGCTTCCTGCGAGAAGCCCATCAATCAACAAAAAATATACGCGAGAGAGAGTTTAGCCAAAGATAAAATTAAAAGGCTTACCACGCCGCCCTGGCTCTTTGCGAGAAGATTGTTAGCAACTGCCAGCCTCTTCTTGAGACCATCCGACTTCTCTCGCTTCGCCGCCAAGCCCGCCTCGGCATCCTTCGATTTCTTGTTGTTGAAAACGAGGCGGCGCGAGACTCGGTGCGAGAGCTCCAAGGCGCGAAGCTGAGCTTGAGCGGTCTTCAAGACGAGGTCTCGCGAGGAGTCCTTGTCGAAAGGATCCGTCCCAGGACCACCATAGACGTCGTAACCGAGGGAGAAGGCGTGGTTGTTGGGAGGGTCCTGCTCCTTCCATGAGGGAAGGAGGGTGGATATCGACACCCGGTTTGTGTCCTTTTCCCACAGCAGGACTGGGTCGCCGACGACATCATTTGCCACAGGCCCCATGTTGTAATTCTGATGCGAGGAGGGGGCTGGGAGGCTGGAGGAACCAGCTTCGCGAGACGAAAGTTCAGTGGGTTGAGCTGAAGTGTTGGGGGGCCTGTCGAATAATGCCGTCTCGCGAGACGACGAAACAGCTTGTGGGCGAGGGGATTGTGAGTTTTCTACAGAGATGGGGCTCCGGGTTCCCGACATATCTTTCCTTTCTTTCTGGGTTATCTCCTTTTTTTTCCTTTCGGGAACGTCACAACCTTTTTGATTTTCTTGTTAAGGCTGAGCCGAGGAGCAGCGACATCATCTCCAGGTCTCTTCTTGTAGGCGGGGGCCAACGACTCTTTCGCCGCCTCGGCCGCCATGCTGGCGAGCGCGAGACCTTTTGACGGCCCAGAGCTGCTCAAGTAAGGAGGATGAGCTGGAATATTCCTCTCTCCTGAACAAGTAAATGGTTAGAAATAACAAAACAAAGGGATGATAAATATAAGACTAAGAGAGCGCGAGTGTACCTTCGCCGGGAAAGACAGGAGGGAGCGAGTCGAGGTCTCGCCTCAAGAAGTTGGCCTCGAAATTCTTTCCCGCAAAAACTCGCAGAGGTCTTTATCCGCGCCTCCGACTTTGGGAGTCGCGTAGTATATTTTGGCGGGCGACACTGGGGCGAAAGGAACGCCTCCCAAATATTCGTGGATGAAGACGAAGCGGGTGAGCCAGTGATGATTCTTGTTGGGGATCTCGCACACCTTCAGACCCGGTCCCATGAAGTACGAAACGCTGTCGTGGTTGGCATGATAGATGTATAACTTGCGGAAGACGTTGAGGCTGAACTCGATGCGCTCGCGGCGCATGTAGCTGGCGAATGCAACTAAATCCGAGATGGCGTTCGGGTTTAGTTGCGCAGGAACAACTCCAAAGTATTTCAACTCAAGAAGTTGGCCTCGAAATTCTTTCCCGCAAAAACTCGCAGAGGTCTTTATCCGCGCCTCCGACTTTGGGAGTCGCGTAGTATATTTTGGCGGGCGACACTGGGGCGAAAGGAACGCCTCCCAAATATTCGTGGATGAAGACGAAGCGGGTGAGCCAGTGATGATTCTTGTTGGGGATCTCGCACACCTTCATACCCGGTCCCATGAAGTACGAAACGTCGTCGTGGTTGGCATGATAGATGTATAACTTGCGGAAGACGTTGAGGCTGAACTCGATGCGCTCGCGGCGCATGTAGCTGGCGAATGCAACTAAAACCGAGATGGCGTTCGGGTTTAGTTGCGCAGGAACAACTCCAAAGTATTTCAATACATGTTTAACCTCTGGCCAGAGGGGAAGTCTTACACCCGACTCGAAGTGCGAGACGGGGAAGGAGAGTTCGCTGGGGTAGAACGTGTTGATCGACTCGCCGACCTTCGGGGGCCGCGACTCAAATCCCTCCACGAGGAATTCGCGGGTGAAGCGGCTGTAGTCCTCCTCAGAGATCCTGTCGGGGGGGGGGGGAAGTCATGGTCGGCTAATCTTCTGCCGCACCGGCTGCTCCCCTCACCCTCCTCAGTCCTTTTCTTTCCCATGACAGGTGAGACGGTGAGAGCGAGAGGAGGTAGAAAAGGAGTGGCGGGAGTAAACCGCGAGAAGGAGGCGAGAAGTCTGGATCTAAGACGCGGCAGGAGGGGGCAACACATGTGTAAATTATTTCGGTCTAGGGGGGGGGGAGGTATTTATAGCAGATAGTGAAAGTGGAAAAATGGGCGAGAAAAATATGAAGTGGGAAGGTGAAGAGGTTGCCTGACGATTCGTTCTCTCTCTCCTGATCTCAAAGCGCGATACCCCGCGAGGATTTTTTTCAACAAGCCAGAACAAAAGAAAAAAGAGACACAAAAATCAATTAACATAGCTATAATGAGTAAGCCAACGTGAAAGAAATCAACAGGATAGCGTTATTAATAATTGTTTCACTCTGCACGAGGCGGACATCATGTTCGCGAGGTTTAAATAACATGTTAAAAAAGACGACAAATTAATAAAAACAGCAGAATTACAAAGTATAACTAAGCAGGCGAGACGAGGAGGAAGTTTTTCAGTTCTTGTGCCATTTCCAACGCCCTCCATCACGAGACCTCACACATGGGGCCCGACCGGGAACGTGAAAGGCGCGAACAGCTTCAAGACCGCGACGTGCGAGACGAAGATGCTGGTCGATCTCACTTATGATGGCTTGGAGGTCGGTCTCATCTATCTCGACTCCAACATCGACCTCAGAGGAGAGACGAACGCATTCAAGTTCTAACCAGTCGACGCCCCTGTCGGTGGCCTGCTTGTCCCTTTCCATCTCACGGATGATATGTGTGTACTTTCGAAACATCTCGGCTGTCCTGCGCTTCATCCCCACCGGATCCATAGGATCGCCCAAATAGTCTTCTATCTCGTCTGGGTGAGGGGGAGGCGAGAAGGCGGGCAGCCGAGAGAAGTCCTCTCCTGCCGAGTCGACCTGGGTACCTGCGCAGGAACAAGCCGGGGATCAGGACGAGAGGTGTTCTCGCAAGAAGGCCTGGAAGCCGCAAGCCGTGTGGATAGAAGGTTTAGTCCAGTGGTCTCGAATACACCAGGTGGGGGAATGAAAGTCTATATGAAGCGAAAAGGCAAGGTTAGTTCATTTACCCGGGTTGCGAGAGGTCCCCGCAAGTCGCGACAGATCGCCTTTCTTCACAGTAGGGGGAGTGGATCGCTGAAGCGAGTCAGAGTCTTGAGGATGGGTGTCGGTAACGTCAAGTGGGTTCGCAGGCTGAGGGGAATATGCGAGATTTCCCTGAAAAAGCATGAAGTTAATAAGCGAGACGATAAAAGAAAAAAGGAAAGATAGAGGGGGGGGGGGGAGCCAGGAATCACCTGTCTCTCCTCAGAGGACGCGGAAGAGGTGCATTGACTTCCAGGGATGCTGAAGTGGTCCCATCGACCGAGAAGGGGGGACCAGCGGTTTTCACCTTCTTCAGGCGAGACGATGAAGGTAAAGGAGCAGGGGTGCGAACCAAAACGGGGACCAGAACAACCACATTAGTCTTGTTTTGTTTACGGACCATCACGAGACGTTCGCGAAAACTCTGACTATGAGACATGACGACGGTGGAAGAGATGAAGGAAGAGATGGGGGGGGCAATCTCCACGCTGGGATAAGTGTCACATATTTATAGGCCTCAGAGGGGGGCCCCGCAAAAGATTCTCTCATACTTGGTCGAGGGTCGAGCCGCAGGAAGAGACTAGCCACAACGCGAAGACAGAAGGCCGCAATGGGAAGTCGCCGGAAGTAGAGAAGGCCTAGCCGCAGCGGACAGAGAAGAGAGGTCACCTGGAGAGAAAGACAAGGGAAGCCGCACGGTCTCGGTATCAACACACCAGTGGCAAGAAGCCGCGACCAAGATGCGGAGCCCGCAACGAGTAGAGAAGCCGCAACAACTAAGGAGTCTGCAACAGAGAGTAGAAGCCGCCTTCGATGAGATAAGTTGCAGCGACTAAGCAGAGAACAAGCCGGTCGAGAAGGCCGCACGGTCACGGTGAGCACACCAGCTGCAAGGGAAGATGCCACGACTAGCATGCGGAGCCCGCAGAGGAGAGGAGAGACCGCTAGCGACAGGATATGTCGCAACGACTAGTCAGTGAAGTGGTTAAAAGAGAAGTCTGCACGGTCAAGGTGAGTCCACCAGCGGCAAGGAGAGATGCCACGACCTAGATGCACACTTTGCCAAGAAAAGAAGAAACCGCAGCGACAAGCGAGGTAAAGCACAGCGAGAAGAGAAAAAAGGACTCGGCGGATAGACTAGAAAACCGCATCGAGCAAGAGGCGCAACTAACGGCCCGAAGAGAGACCGCGACGACTTTAGAGAAGTCGCGACAAGCGGGAAGAGAAAGAAACAAGAGAAAAAGGCCGCGCGGATAGCAAGGGAGACCGCGTGGGCAGAGAAATAAACAAGAGAGGGTGGGCCCCACGTGTGAGAGATGTTATAAAAGAGAGGTAGGAGGAGGAGGAGACGTGGAAGCCACGAGAGATACAGAGTAAGGGAAGCGGTTAGAAGGACCTTGTCCGCGCTGGAAGCCGCGGTTACGGAGACAGCGGCTAGAAATAGACAGACCGCACGACACCGCGGCTAAGCTGGAGAATAGGAAGCCGCGCGGTCAGCCGGGAGAACAGGCGGTTTCCAAATAGACAGGACGGACCGTCTGCCTCTGCTACCATGTAGAGAAAGTTCCAAATCTTGTATATACTTCTTGAATACCGAAAACAAGGAAGAATACAAATATATAGGAGATGAGAGAGTAATATCAAGCTATACAAATAATGTGAGACTAAACACTAAAACCTGCATGGGCCAAGTTTATGGGCCAATATAACATTTTTCCTAGTATTCTCTAACAGTTACAAAGTACCGATAACCAAAGACATTAAGGATCTTATATGGTCTCCAAATATCAGAATGTACTAATGAAAAAGGAGCATCACTCGTAGTACAGGAAGAAATAAAAGAGATAAAATGTTATTTGCCAAAGATATACGATTCACAAAAAAACTCTTGAAGAGAAACACCTGGAAGAGATTTCTTGAGAATCTGAAAAGGAACATGCCCTAGACGACGATGCTAGTCAACGAAAGAGATAGTGGTAAGAGCAGTAGGAGGAACATCAAGAAGATACAACCCGTTGGACAGCCGCCCCCGACCAAATATAGTCTGCGTTAGTCGATCTTGCACAACAAAAGAAGAACGGGAGAAGATTACACAATAGTCAATGTCCTGAGTAAGACGGCCAACAGAGAGAAGATTAAAGGGGGACCCCAGAACATGAAGAACCGAGGATAAGGAGAGGGAGGGGGTAAGAGGCAGATGGGCAACGCCAGATGTACAACCTCGGGCTCGCCGCAGACAACTCAATGAGAAGTGCTGAGTTAGGGGCGAGAGGGGCAAGATGATTGCAGAGGCGAGTAGGACCATACGGTCGAGTCACCGGTACTTTTAAAAGGCAAAACACTGTGGGCGAGACGGTAGTAGCAGGGCAGGCGAGACGGCTTGCGCGACATATGCTGGCCTCCTGTGGCGAGACGCCTCTCGCAAGGCGGGGGACTTGCGAGAAGAGCTGATAGGCTCCTCTCGCCCGCCGGTTACTCTCTCACTCACCATGTGAGAAAAAAGGGTTTTTTACTTTCTTACCCCCAAGAGGGGATTTTACTATTTTACCCCATGTAATTTTACCCTTTTGCCCTTTGAGGTCTGCGTGTAACCCTTCATAACAGCGGATTTTGGTTGTTGGCAGACCCAACCCAGGACATCTGAGATCAAAGCCACAGATCCAGAGGAGCGATTGACCATCCCTTGGAGCTGTTGAAGTTGAGCACGCAGAGTGCAAAGTCGGCACTGCCCGAGCGGTTAGAACAAGACCGCAGAGGAATAGGCACAGACCGCACAACAAGAGCCCGGAGACTAGCCATGCGAGAATAGAAGGCCGACATGCACAAAAAGGCAATATTGTCCGCAGAGGCAGAAGAAGAGATCGTGCGGGAAGGATACGCAAAGCGGTCTTGCGACCAAGCTGCGCGACAAGGAGAAACCGTTGCGGTCAGCAAACATCAGTGATGTGGTGAGATCGCACGCGGCAAGATAGAGGTAGCAGTGGCACGCGACTAGGAGAGATCGCAGGTGGCAAGGAGAAACCGCACGCGGCAAGACGAGCTGCGAAGGGCAGCGACTGGGAGAGATCGCAGCAACAACAACAGCGGCAAGCCGTGCGACAATCAGACCAAACCGCGGCGAACAGAACAATCTGCAGCGAATGGAGTACACCAAGCAACCAAGCAACAAGGAAGAGAGAGACTACGCAGCGGGCAGACCGCGCAACACGCAGCCGACAGACCTTGCGATAAGAAGACGCGCGGGTAGAAGTGAGAAGCAGGCTGCTCGGGTAGACCAAAGAAGGTGTGGTCAGAAGAAGCGAGATGAGAGCGGTAAAAAAGTAGCCTTCAAGTAGGGAAGTGTCTGCAGCAAATAGAAACAGGTCGCAGCGGATAGGAGCAGGCCGCTACGAATAGAATAAGAGGCCAGGCGGTTAGATCTAACCGCAGGGAATGGCAACTCGCGACAAACAGAGACCAACCCCCAGGAAGAAAAGAAGCCGCAAACACAGACGCGGCTTAGCGAGAAGGCGAGCCAGCGGCAAAGCCGAGAGGTTTTAAAATGTAGAAAAAGTGGATTCACGGAAGGGAAGAAAGAGGAGGCCGCAGAGAGGTGCGGCAAGAAAAGAGAAACAGACCGCCCGATTAGCCGGAAGGCTGGGCGGTTAGAATAAAATAGGACGGACCGATGACTCTAATACCATGTAGACAAGTGGTTCAAACCTTGTATATACTTCTTGAATGCTCCAAATACAAGTATGAGTACATATATATAGGAGAGAAGAGAGAGAAAACATCATATACAAAAGATGTGAGACTAAACAAAAATACTATAAATGGGCCAACTTATTGGGCCTTTACATTACTTTTCCCTATATTTTCTAACAATATGAATTAAAATTGAACAAACTTCTAAAAATATAGTTCTCAAACTATATGTTTCTTCACCGAATAAATAACAAAGTGTAGTAAATACTTCAAATTCGAACTTACCCAAGTAAGTGAAGTCCACCTAAAACGTAAAGGGCTGAATTGGATGGTTGGGCAACAAATTGAATGAAATCCGGTGCTTGGGATTCCAGGATTGATATTCTGCATTCTGGAAATGTTCCCAAAGGCTAATTGTGACTGGAAATGTTGTTGGGAGGGGCATGCATAGGCAGTCTTGGAGAGTAATAAATAAATTTGGCATGCAGAGTAACATGCGAGTCTCTAGATAGCACATGCGAGTCTTTGGGAGGAAAATTCAATAGGGAAGGGTGAGGTTATTGATACGAGTGTGGAAGATCCCATCACCGGCAAATGTCATGCATGGATGTACACAAGACACACACGGGCTATGGGCACGGCAAACATTATGCATGTATGTGTGGTGATCCAAAAAGCTAGCAAATAATAACTAGAGCATAAAGTTTAAGCAATTAGCACAATAATTCTCAACAAAATTGAAATAGCAAACAAGTTCAGTTTTCCTTTTGTTGTGGGTGCTTTTATTTTATTGTGTTTTAAGAATAGGATATGCAGATCAAGATCAATCACAGAACAAATGCAGTAATATAGGACACATCCATAATCATATAAATATTTAAATTTATACAACAATGAAGAAAAACTGCGAAGACACAAGTGTAGGGTTCTGTAGGCAAAGAAGTGGAGATATGGTGACCGGGCTGCATGGTAAGGACGGTATGGGGAATGTTAGGTCTGTTTGGTGGGGAAGGATAAAGGGAAGAGACTGCAGGAGTTAGGGATGGGTGACTGGATGCAGGTGGTGGTTTTGGCTAGGGATTGAGTGCAGTGACAAGGCTCATCCAGGTGATTTGGTCGGGTGAGGGGAAGCGAGGTTGCTGGGAGCTGTTTGAGTGTTGGATAACTGCAGGAGGTGGCTGAGGGGTGCGGTTTGGAACAGGGTGTTGTGGGGCTGGGCCAGGGATATTGGGGGTAGGGGAGGGGGAGGCTATTGCTGGGAGATAGTTTTGGAGAGTCAGTTGCTACTAGAATGGTGTTTTGACAGGTGGGAGAGGGGGGGGGGGAGCTACTTGTACAACCCCGTATTCGCCCCTATATAGTTTTAAGCTTTTTGGACATATGGGCACTCTCGATGTCCAATTTTGGCTCTAGCTTGGAAATATACTAGTAGAGGGAGGAAGAATCGGCATCTTCCCCCGGGCCCTTTAGAGGGGCGGGTGCGGCAAGATGGCCGGCACCCCCCTGGCTTGTTAGGTGCGAGGTGGGATGGCGGGACTGGCTGGAGACCAGGATCCTGCCCCCGACACCCTGGCCTTGGGCAGGGGCGAGACCGGGCGGCCGGCCCTCTCGCCCCAGGCGGCTAGCCCACGGGGCGAGACCGGGCGGCCAGCCCAGCCCTCTGCCCCAAGCGGCTAGCCCGTGGGGCGAGACCGGGCGGCCAGCCCTCTCGCCCCAGACGGCTAGCCCACGGGGCGAGACGGGGCAGCCGGCCCTCTCGCCCCAGGCGGCTAGCCCGCGGGGCGAGACGGGGCAGCCGGCCCTCTCGCCCCAGGCGGCTAGCCCGCGGGGCGAGACGGGGCAGCCGGCCCTCTCTCCCCAGGCGGCTAGCCCGCGGGGCGAGACGGGGCGGCCGGCCCTCTCGCCCCAGGCGGCTAGCCCGCGGGGCGAGATGGGGCAGCCGACCCTCTCGCCCCAGGCGGCTAGCCCGCGGGGCGAGACGGGGCGGCCGTCCCTCTCGCCCAAGGCGGCTAGTCTCGCCCCAGGCGGCTAGCCCGCGGGGCGAGACCGGGCGGCCAGCCCTCTCGCCCCAGGCGGCTAGCCCGCGGGACGAGACCGGGCGGCCAGCCTTCTCGCCCCAGGAGGCTAGTACGTGGAGGGTTCGCCCTCCGCCCCCTAGACCCCTGTGGACCATGCTTTTACCGTTGTGTCCCCCGAGGGTGGAATTACCTCTTTACCCCCCGGCGTGGCTGTTTTCTATTGGCCCAAGGTATATTTGACGTAGGGTTATTTTGGGCATTTTGGCCCATGAGATTTGAAAAACTATAAATAGGCCCTTAGGGGTGCCTTGGAGAGGAGGATTTCATCACTTCTTCATTCTCTCTTCATCCTTCAAGGCACCCTAGCTCAAGCATTGGCTAGGGAGGGGGAGATTTCAAAGGTCTTCCGGGTGTGAGGTGGGACCTCCACGCTAGAGCCGAGGGTCTGTTTCTAGCTTCTTGATCTTTGGTCCGTGACGTTCCTCCGGGTGTAGTAGGTGTGAGGTCACCCCTTTCTAGGGACCCCGAACTCCGCAGAGGTCAATTTTGTCTTCAACACTTTGGTGCGGTGAGCGTGGAGAGTGACCAATACAGAAGATCTCGGGAGAGTGTCATGACAGGAGGTCAGGGAGGTAGTGATGATCTCGGCGAGCTCCCCAGCCCAGGACCCTTTGTGGGGAGGCAAGAGTTCATGGCCTCCATCCAAGGCATCATGGAGATGCTGCGAAGCATTGCTCCTCAGGGTGACAGCTCCACCCCAACCCCCCAGGAGCTAGCTCCCCTCCCTCACGACGAGTCGACTCACAGGGGTGTAGGCGAGATGACCCCAGCGGGGGGAGAAAGAAGTGCACCAGGAAGAAGGCCCGGGAAGGAGAGGGTGGAAGATGGGGTCGAGCGAGACCTCACCGGCCGGGAGTTGTTCTCTAGCCAGGCGAGTGCCAACCTCCCAGGCGAGCAGGTCGCGCGAGTAGAAGTGGCGAGACCACCCCTTAGGGGGTCACCCTTCAGCGAGCTGATCATCTCAGCTCCCGTTCCCGAGGGGTTCAGAGAGCCAGACATGACTTACTATACCGGGAAGGATGACCCCGTACAACATCTGCAGTGGTTTGAGGATGCCGTCTCCATCAGGCCGATGACGGATGCCTTCAAGTGTCGCCTCTTTGCGATTACGTCGAAGGAGAAGGCAAGGGACTGGTTCCATCAACTCCCTCCGAGGTCGATCTATGGGTTCGAGGACTTGAGCCGGAGCTTCCAGCTTCGCTTCTCCACCTCCAAGAAGAGGAAGAGGAGTCCTGAGTCCATCTTCCTGATAAGACAGGGGGCCGAGGAGTCGCTGACCCGTTACGTAGACAGGTTCCAAAAGGAGAACGGGGCCGAGCTTCCAACTTATTGGGCCTTTACATTACTTCTCCCTATATTTTCTAACAATATGAATTAAAATTGAACAAACTTCTAAAAATATAGTTCTCAAACTATATGTTTCTTCACTGAATAAATAACAAAGTGTAGTAAATACTTCAAATTCGAACTTACCCAAGTAAGTGAAGTCCACCTAAAACGTAAAGGGCTGAATTGGATGGTTGGGCAACAAATTGAATGAAATCCGGTGCTTGGGATTCCAGGATTGATATTCTGCATTCTGGAAATGTTCCCAAAGGCTAATTGTGACTGGAAATGTTGTTGGGAGGGGCATGCATAGGCAGTCTTGGAGAGTAATAAATAAATTTGGCATGCAGAGTAACATGCGAGTCTCTAGATAGCACATGTGAGTCTTTGGGAGGAAAATTCAATAGGGAAGGGTGAGGTTATTGATACGAGTGTGGAAGATCCCATCACCGGCAAATGTCATGCATGGATGTACACAAGACACACACGGGCTATGGGCACGGCAAACATTATGCATGTATGTGTGGTGATCCAAAAAGCTAGCAAATAATAACTAGAGCATAAAGTTTAAGCAATTAGCACAATAATTCTCAACAAAATTGAAATAGCAAACAAGTTCAGTTTTCCTTTTGTTGTGGGTGCTTTTATTTTATTGTGTTTTAAGAATAGGATATGCAGATCAAGATCAATCACAGAACAAATGCAGTAATATAGGACACATCCATAATCATATAAATATTTAAATTTATACAACAATGAAGAAAAACTGCGAAGACACAAGTGTAGGGTTCTGTAGGCAAAGAAGTGGAGATATGGTGACCGGGCTGCATGGTAAGGACGGTATGGGGAATGTTAGGTCTGTTTGGTGGGGAAGGATAAAGGGAAGAGACTGCAGGAGTCAGGGATGGGTGACTGGATGCAGGTGGTGGTTTTGGCTAGGGATTGAGTGCAGTGACAAGGCTCATCCAGGTGATTTGGTCGGGTGAGGGGAAGCGAGGTTGCTGGGAGCTGTTTGAGTGTTGGATAACTGCAGGAGGTGGCTGAGGGGTGCGGTTTGGAACAGGGTGTTGTGGGGCTGGGCCAGGGATATTGGGGGTAGGGGAGGGGAGGCTATTGTTGGGAGATAGTTTTGGAGAGTCAGTTGCTACTAGAATGGTGTTTTGACAGGTGGGGAGGGGGGGGGGGGGGGGAGCTACTTGTACAACCCCGTATTCGCCCATATATAGTTTTAAGCTTTTTGGACATATGGACACTCTCGATGGCCAATTTTGGCTTTAGCTTGGAAATATACTAGTAGAGGGAGGAAGAATCGGCATCTTCCCCCGGGCCCTTTAGAGGGGCGGGTGCGGCAAGATGGCCGGCACCCCCTGGCTTGCTAGGTGCGAGGTGGGATGGCGGGACTGGCTGGAGACCAGGATCCCTCCCCCGACACCCTGGCCTTGGGCAGGGGCGAGACCGGGCGGCCGGCCCTCTCGCCCCAGGCGGCTAGCCCACGGGGCGAGACCGGGCGGCCAGCCCTCTCGTCCCAGGCGGCTAGCCCGTGGGGCGAGACCGGGCGGCCAGCCCTCTCGCCCCAGGCGGGTAGCCCGCGGGGCGAGATGGGGCAGCCGGCCCTCTCGCCCCAGGCGGCTAGCCCGCGGGGCGAGACGGGGCAGCCGGCCCTCTCGCCCCAGGCGGCTAGCCCGCGGGGCGAGACCGGGCGACCATCCCTCTCGCCCCAGGCGGCTAGCCCGCGGGGCGAGACGGGGCAACCGGCCCTCTCGCCCCAGGCGGCTAGCCCGCGGGGCGAGACGGGGCAGCCGACCCTCTCGCCCCAGGCGGCTAGCCCGCGGGGCGAGACGAGGCAGCCGACCGCTCCCCCGGCGGCTAGCCCGCGGAGCGAGACGGGGCAGCCGGCCTCTCGCCCCAGGCGGCTAGCCCGCGGGGCGAGACGGGGCAGCCGTCCCTCTCGCCCCAGGCGGCTAGTCTCGCCCCAGGCGGCTAGCCCGCGGGGCGAGACCGATTGGCCAGCCCTCTCGCCCCAGGCGGCTAGCCCGCGGGGCGAGACCCGGCGGCCAGCCTTCTCGCCCCAGGAGGCTAGTCCGTGGAGGGTTTGCCCTCCGCCCCCTAGACCCCTGTGGACCATGCTTTTACCGTTGTGTCTCCCAAGGGTGGAATTACCTCTTTACCCCCCGGCGTGGCTGTTTTCTATTGGCTCAAGGTATATTTGGCGTAGGGGTATTTTGGGCATTTTGGCCCATGAGATTTGAAAAACTATAAATAGGCACTTAGGGGTGCCTTGGAGAGGAGGACTTCATCACTTCTTCATTCTCTCTTCATCTTTCAAGGCACCCTAGCTCAAGCATTGGCTCGGGAGGGGGAGATCTCAAAGGTCTTCCGGGTGTGAGGTGGGACCTCCGCGCTAGAGCCGAGGGTCTGTTTCTAGCTTCTTGATCTTTGGTTCGTGACGTTCCTCCGGGTGTAGTAGGTGTGAGGTCACCCCTTTCTAGGGACCCCAAATTCCACAGAGGTCAATTTTGGCTTCAACACTTTGGTGCGGTGAGCGTGGAGAGTGACCAACACAGAAGATCTCGGGAGAGTGTCATGACAGGAGGTCAGGGAGGTAGTGATGATCTCGGCGAGCTCCCCAGCCCAGAACCCTTTGTGGGGAGGCAAGAGTTCATGACCTCCATCCAAGGCATCATGGAGATGCTGCGAAGCATTGCTCCTCAGGGTGGCTGCTCCACCCCAACCCCCCAGGAGCTAGCTCCCCTCCCTCACGACGAGTCGACTCCCAGGGGTCTAGGCGAGATGACCCCAGCGGGGGGAGAAGGAAGTGCACCAGGAAGAAGGCCCGGAAGGAGAGGGTAGAAGATGGGGTCGAGCGAGACCTCACCGGCCGGGAGTTGTTCTCTAGCCAGGCGAGTGCCAACCTCCCAGACGAGCAGGTCGCGCGAGTAGAAGTGGCGAGACCACCCCTTAGGGGGTCACCCTTCAGCAAGCTGATCATCTCAGCTCCCGTTCCCGAGGGGTTCAGAGAGCCAGACATGACTTACTATACCGGGAAGGATGACCCCGTCCAACATCTGCAGTGGTTTGAGGATGCCGTCTCCATCAGGCCGATGACGGATGCCTTCAAGTGTCGCCTCTTTGCGATTACGTTGAAGGAGAAGGCAAGAGACTGGTTCCATCAACTCCCTCCGAGGTCGATCTATGAGTTCGAGGACTTGAGCCGGAGCTTCCAGCTTCGCTTCTCCACCTCCAAGAAGAGGAAGAGGAGTCCTGAGTCCATCTTCCTGATAAGGCAGGGGGCCGAGGAGTCGGTGGCCCGTTTCGTAGACAGGTTCCAAGAAGAGATCCTGGAGGTCCAGGAGATGTCAGGGTATGCTCTCCAGATGGCCTTCACCGTTGGGCTGAAGGAGGGCTTCTTCAAGATGAGCTTGACCCGGAAGGCCCCCCTTTCCTTCGAGGAGCTGATGGAAAGGGCGGCAGAGGAGATTGCCATGGAGGCAGCCAACCCGACATTTGTCAAGAGGTTGGCGAAGTTGACGGAGGTGGAGTCAAAGGAGCAGGGTGGCTCAAGGCATCAGGAAGGAAGAAGAAGAGAGGAGCAGAGAGCTCAGGGGTTCCAAGGACAGGAGGGTCCGGAACCAGGCTGGAGTCAGCAGGGAGGACCTGCCCAAGGTCCAGGAAGAGCTCTCATCCAAGGAGGGGGGAACTTCCACGGGGGCCAAGGGAGGTTCAACTTCCAGAGACAGGCCCCTAGACAGCTCCTACCCCCACCCCAGCAGGCCTTGGTGATCGGCGACAGAGGAAGAGGCATGGGGGGAGACCGCCGAGCCCGCCAAAAGAGGGGAGGAAGAGCCTTGCCGTACTGTGACTTCCACCAGGTGGAGGGGCACGTCACAGCTACCTGCCCCGAGTTCCTGGAAGTGAGGGGGGCGAGAGGCCCTGCCCAGCCACAGCCACCAGTGCAGGTTGAAGAGGTTCTGCCCAGAGAAGGGGGAGATGACGCGTGTGAGGACCGGGTCGATGTCGGACCCCGCGGTGGTATAGCGGTGATCCATGGTGGAGTGGGGATCGAGGCCACTCGGAAGGCGAGCCTTCATGTGATGTACCGACGGAGCGTCGCCTCGACGTCCCAGACCCCACCCCAGGAGTAGAAGATCACCTTCTCGGTGAAGGACCTGCCGGATCATGAGGATCCGTTCTGTGATGCGCTGGTCATCCAGACGGCCATCGAGGGCTACACCGTCTCCCGAATCTTGGTTGACAACGGAAGCTCCGTCAACGTCGTTTTCAAGAAGGCGTTTGACGAGATGAAGGTAGAGCCAAGGAGGGTGTTGACCTCGGACGGGCCCCTGTTCGGATTTTCAGGGGAGAGGAAGGAAGTGGAAGGTGGAGTCGGACTCCATGTGAAGTTAGGGGGGATCTCAAGAAACTGCAGGTTTGTCATTGTTGACGCTCCAAGCAGCTACAACGCCATCTTCGGAAGGCCCCTCATCAGCGCCTTCCGTTGCGTGCCATCTTCCTTCCACCAATGCCTCAAGTTCAGCTCCGGAGGGATCCAGGTCAGAGTCAAGGGAGACTCCAGGATGGCAAGACAGTGCTACGTTACGGCCGTCAACACCATATCTTGGTTGGCCAAGGCAGAGGAGATGGAGAAGGTCATGGAGAGCTTGAGCAAGATGGAAGTGTCCGAGGAGAAGGAAGCGGAAGACGGCCATCATGCCCAGGCCCCCTGAGGGTGCCTCGCCTTGCGGTAGTTTTTTCCCTTTTCTTGTCTTATAACAAGTGCTACCCCTGAACAGCTGAGTCAGGGGACCATGTAACTCATATTTTTCCCCGTTTAAGGATGTAGGATTTGGTAAGGTTTGATTAAAATGTCTAGTCCTTTTGCTCCGAGACGGTCCCGCTGCCCAGGCTCTCACTAGCTGGGCAGGGTCGGTGGTACCTCTCGTGGATGCCTAGAGGTCTCACCTCGAGATGGATTCCGCTGCCAGGCTCTCACCTAGCTGGCAGGGCAGGTTGATCTCTCGGAGGGTGGGGTAGGTCTCACCTCGAGATGGATTCCGCTGCCAGGCTCTCACCTAGCTGGCAGAGCAGGTTGATCTCTCGGAGGGTGGGTAGGTCTCACCTCGAGATGGATTCCGCTGTCAGGCTCTCACCTAGCTGGCAGAGCAGGTTGATCTCTCGGAGGGTGGGTAGGTCTCACCTCGAGATGGATTCCGCTGCCAGGCTCTCACCTAGCTGACATGACAGGTTGATCTCTCGGAGGGTGGGTAGGTCTCACCTCGAGATGGATTCCGCAGTCAGGCTCTCACTAGCTGACAGGGCTGGTTGATCTCTCGTGTAAGCCAAGTCCTTTGCTCCGATGATGATTCCGTCGTCAGGCTCTCAGTAGCTGACAGAGCTGGTTGATCTCTCGTGGAAGCCAAGTCCTTTGCTCCGATGATGATTCCGCTGTCAGGCTCTCACTAGCTGACAGGGCTGGTTGATCTCTCGTGGAAGCCAAGTCCTTTGCTCCGAGGATGATTCCGCTGTCAGGCTCTCACTAGCTGACAGAGCTGGTTGATCTCTCGTGGAAGCCAAGTCCTTTCCCCGGAGGAGGTCTCGCCACCCAGGCTCCCATAGCTGACATGACAGGTTGACCCCTCCGGGGGGTGAAGTGTTTTCTACCCGGAGGAGGTCTCGCCACACAGGCTCTCATATCTAGCATGGCAGGTTGACCCCTCCGGGGGGTGAAGTATTTTCTGCCCGGAGGGGGTCTCGCCACCCAGGCTCCCATAGCTGGCATGACAGGTTGACCCATCCGGAGGGTGAAGTATTTTCTGCCCGGAGGGGGTCTCGCCACCCAGGCTCCCATAGCTGGCATGACAGGTTGACCCCTCCGGAGGGTGAAGTATTTTTTACCCGGAGGGGGTCTCGTCACCCAGGCTCCCATCAGCTGGCATGACAGGTTGACTCCTCGGGGTGCCGCGCAAGAAAATTACACTCAGCGAATACGTTGGGTTGGACGTTTCTTTCCGAGCTTGTGCCAACCTCGAAAAGAGCGGGGATTGTGTACAACCCCGTATTCGCCCCTATATAGTTTTAAGCTTTTTGGACATATGGGCACTCTCGATGGCCAATTTTGGCTCTAGCTTGGAAATATACTAGTAGGGGGAGGAAGAATCGGCATCTTCCCCCGGGCCCTTTAGAGGGGCGGGTGCGGCAAGATGGCCGGCACCCCCTGGCTTGCTAGGTGCGAGGTGGGATGGCGGGACTAGCTGGAGACCAAGATCCCGCCCCCGACACCCTGGCCTTGGGCAGGGGCGAGACCGGGCGGCCGACCCTCTCGCCCCAGGCGGCTAGCCCACGGGGCGAGACCGGGCGGCCAGCCCTCTCGCCCCAGGCGGCTAGCCCATGGGGCGAGACAGGGCAGACGGCCCTCTCGCCCCAGGCGGCTAGCCCGCGGGGCGAGACGGGGCAGCCGGCCCTCTCGCCCCAGGCGTCTAGCCCGCGGGGCGAGACGGGGCAGCCGGCCCTCTCGCCCCAGGCGGCTAGCCCGCGGGGCGAGACCGGGCGGCCGGCCCTCTCGCCCCAGGCGGCTAGCCCGCGGGGCGAGACGGGGCAGCCGACCCTCTCGCCCCAGGCGGCTAGCCCGCGGGGCGAGACAGGGCAGCCGGCCCTCTCGCCCCAGGCGGCTAGCCCGCGGGGCGAGACGAGGCAACCAGCCCTCTCGCCCCAGGCGGCTAGCCCGCGGGGCGAGACCGGGAGGCCAGCCCTCTCGCCCCAGGCGGCTAGCCCGCGGGGCGAGACCGGGCGACCAGCCTTCTCGCCCCAGGAGGCTAGTCCTTGGTGGGTTCGCCTTCCGCCCCCTAGACCCCTGTGGACCATGCTTTTACCGTTGTGTCCCCCGGTGGTGGAATTACCTCTTTACCCCCCGACGTGGCTGTTTTCTATTGGCCCAAGGTATATTTGGCATAGGGGTATTTCAGGCATTTTGGCACATGAGATTTGGAAAACTATAAATAGGCCCTTAGGGGTGCCTTGGAGAGGAGGACTTCATCACTTCTTCATTCTCTCTTCATCCTTCAAGGCACCCTAGCTCAAGCATTGGCTAGGGAGGGGGAGATCTCAAAGGTCTTCCGGGTGTGAGGTGGGACCTTCGCGCTAGTGCCGAGGGTCTGTTTCTAGTTTCTTGATCTTTGGTCTGTGACGTTCCTCCGGGTGTAGTAGGTGTGAGGTCACCCCTTTCTAGGGACCCCGAACTCCACAGAGGTCAATTTTGACTTCAACACTACTGGTGTTAGGGTTAGGAAGGATTTTGTCCAGCTACATGAAAACAATGAAGGGAAGGGTGGCACAATGGTAAACAAAGAGAAGATGGCACGAATAATATTACTACCTAGGGTTAGGAAGGATTTTGTCCAGCTACATGAAAACAATGAAGGGAAGGGTGACACAATGGTAAACAAAGAGAAAATGGCAGGAATAATTTTACCTAGGAGCCAACATATAGGTTGCCGAGTCTACACCGCAGATGACCGGTAGACATTGGGAAGAAGACTCCAAAATCTGCGATATGGCACAAACCAGGCCCCTACACTTGTTTAAATAGACAACCATCTCTAGGGCAATCATCTCAAATGATTTGGATTGCGTGTTCATCATGGTTTTATGATCTCTCAAAATAAAAATGCTAAAATAAAAATGAATAAAATTAGGTAAACGTCACTCTGAATTCAACTGCGGTCCCAGACCTTCCAGATGACGATTTGAATGGTGGTTAGATGACTGTTTTTTCACAATTTCAATGTTGTTTTCGTCATAACATTTATCCCACCTTGTGTTTATTCTTTTGTCATTCTTTGTTGATTCTGCTTTTGATAACTTAAGTAAAAGACCAGTTGATCTAATCTCTTACATTCTTGATTTGCAGCTACCTTTGGAAGCCATAGAGAGGCATGTTCTTATAGCTCCGGGAATACAAGAATGGCTTCAGAAAGCTGTTGAAACTGGGGATCCTGATGCCCTGTTTTTTGCTTTGAAATTGCAAGAAATGGTCCCTATGAAGAGGGAAACTTTCAACAAGCTTCTTCCTCATCCATTTAACATCGAAAACTTCTTTTCTCGTGAGAATCTGCAAATTCTTGGAAAGTGTTTCAAGGTAAGTTGTTTATGTCTTCAATTTGGTTTTTGTTTCACCTATTTAGTACTTCATCCTTAAGTGAGATTGCGATTTCTGTTATGATTCATAAGTTTCATTGGAAAATTAGTGAACGATTATTTTCGTTATTGTAATAATAATAATGTTATAAATTGCATTTCTTTTTTGTCCTTGCACATGTAATATATATTTTTTATGACTGCTCTATTCATATTTTTGTTGTGTTACCCACAGGAATCAACCTTTTGTCTCCCTCGCATACACAGCATTTGGTCTTTTCTAGTAAACATGCTTATGCCAGATGGGAGGTCTCAACATGATGTTGAAATACATTCCAATAAAAAAAGTCGAAAATGCAATTCATCTGAAGATATCATCAAGAACATCAGGTGTTTCTGTGAAGTGGTTATTGAAGGAACACTTCTTCAATCTTCTCATGATCGTAAACATTTGGCATTAAACATTCTTCAACTCCTACTCCCTCATCTACCATCATCGACCATCGATAGTGTCCTGCCCCACAAGCTTGTTCAATGTTTAATGGACATTCTCTCAACCAAAAATTCATGGTTATATAATACTGCACAGCTTTTCATGAATGATTTACTAAACTGGGCAGTTCTTGAGGATGAAAGGCATGCTGCCGTAATTGTATACCTACAAAAATACAGTAATGGTAGGTTCGATTGCATCACAAGAACCAATACTGTTAGGGAGTTGGTTGCAGAATTCAGAACTGCACAAGGTTGTATGCAGTTTGTTAGTAGTTTGATGAATTTATTTGTAGATGAAGTTGCCATTACAGGTGAACCATCTGATCAAAGTCAAACAACTGATGAAAATTCAGAAATAGGATCTGCCGAGGATAAAGGCTCTCTGGTGGTGTCTGGAAATACTGAAATACTCAAGATTTGGGTCATAGACAGCATGCCCCGTCTTTTGAAAAACCTCAAGGTTGATTTAAGAGTTGGTTCTTCAAACTCTACAGAGGAAAAATTTAAAATTCAGACACGGATAGCAAAATTTCTAGCGGTTCAGGGTTTATTTTCCGCATCTTTAGGCACCGAAGTGACTTCATTTCAGCTGCTCGAGAAATTCCAGTGGCCTAGAGTAACCAGTTCCAGTTCTTTATGTAAGATGTGCATTGAACAACTTCAGTTGTTGTTGGAAGATGCACAAAAGGAGGAATCTATTTCTTTCGCGAACAGTCTTGAGCGGAATGATCTCGGATCATTCTTCATGTGTTTCTTAAAGACTCTGGGTGAGATCCCGTCAGTTTCACTTTACAGAACTCTGAGTAAGGAAGATGAAAAGGCATTCTGTAGATTACAAGAAGTTGAATTTCGACTTTACCAAGAGGTATTACTCTTTGTTTTAGTTTGTATTAGGTTCTATTCTCTAGCATGAAATTTAGTATGAGTGATAATTTTATACCTTTCTCGTTTTCTACTTTATTTATGTTTACTTCATTCATAAATTGTGTAGTAGTAGTGCAGATCCATTATGTGCATAAAATGCATGTGAAATCATGTGTTAATTAAAGTTTTAACTTTTACATTTTCCAGGAGCGAGACATTGGTCCTGGGCTGCTTGCCAATAAACTACATGCGATGAGGTATCTGCTCATCCAGCTTGTGCTGCAGATTCTACTTCATCCAAATGACTTCTCAGAGGCTGCATCTGATCTCATCATATGCTGCAATAAACTATTCCCCTCCGCAACAGACAATGATTCCGAAGATGCATTTGACGATAACGATATGCCCAAATTGATGGACGTATTAGTAGAAACTTTACTATCGATCTTACCCCGCTCTTCTGGTCGCATGTCTTATGTTGTCGAACAGGTCTGTTTTAATTCGATTTTGTTTTATTAATAGCGGGGCGCTTATGATTGATTCTCATTTTTTTCCTTATCCAGGTTTTCAGATTTTTCTGCAGCGATATAACTGATTACGGACTTCAGCGAATGCTGCGTGTTGTGAAGAAAGATCTAAAACCTCTCCGACATCCTGTTAGCAGTGATGATGATGAAGAAAATGATGAAGATGATGAGGTTCTTGGGATTGAAGACACTGAGATGGATGAAAGTAAGGCTGGTGAGGTGAGTGCTCATGAAGAGAATGAAGATGACTCCGACGAAATGGCTAATGCCAGAGAAACAACGAGTAGTAGTGAGGATGAATCTGTGGGAGGTGAGCTGGCTGGCACGGAGCATGAGTTGAATGTTCGCAAATGTGGTGATAATCCTCGTAAATCAGTTAAGCCTGTTGGAGATAAAGCGAGAGATACTGATAGTGAAGATTTTGATGATTCTGATGGAGGCATGGATGATGATGCCATGTTTCGCATGGATGCTTACCATGCTCAGTTGCTCAAAGAGCGAACAGGAAACGACAACGCCCTCTCCCAGTTGATCTTATTCAAACTTCGCGTTCTGTCTCTGTTGGAAATCTATTTACAAAAGTATCCAGGTAAACATGTTATTCATTTTACCTTTTAAAGGTCTTGTTTTAGTGATAACGTTTAGAGAAAATATTGTGTCATCCTAAAAAAAATCTCTTAGTGATAGCGCCGTAAATGTCGGTGTAAAATGAACATATTTTTTGCTCAAATTTCAATTCGGATATTTTCTTGGCTCAAAAATAGGCTTTAGGCTCCGTGTGGCACGGTGGTGACGGTCATGAACATGTGGGTTAAATTGTCATTCGTTAACGGCCACCTAAGGAAATTCATCCACTTTTATGTTCAAACGGATGATGTTTGTTAGGTGATCCTTAACGAATGACGGTTTACCCATGCGTTTACGACCGCCACCACTATACCCAACGGAGCCTTAGTATGCTCAAATACTGTGAAATACTCCCAGTTACTAAAAAAATACTCAGTTACTCCCAGTTACTCGAATACTTGAGCTTATGTGAGCATATTTTTAATGCAGAATGTTTATAAAAAAGTTCATGCAATTCTGCATAGCTTGTTTATAATTTTTTTTAATGCTATTGTTATGAAAAATTGCAAACTTTTGAGCTTATTTTATTTCAAGCAGGCAAATCCCATGTGCTGGCCATTAGCTCCTGCTTAGTTCAAACTTATTCTAAGTATCACGGCGTAGGAGGAAATGAACAACTTTGTCAGCGCATTATCGCAATTTTGAAGAAGAAAGTATTCAAGGGAAAGGACCATCCAAGAGGCGGCGACATCGCCCTCGACACTCTCGAAAAGCTGCTCGGCAGAAGTTTGAAAGCAGCTTCGAGGTCTCGGGTCAAGGACATCTCTTCTCTTGCTCAAGCTTATGCCTTTTGGCTGCTAAAAATCATCAGCTCCCGAAATTTCCCTGAATCAGAGCTTGGTAGGGTTGCCCTAATTGTCGAGAATGTGCTCTTGGATTACTTCAATAACCGGAACTGTCGGCTGAAGTCGGGGTTTATAAAAGAGATTATGAAGCGACACGGCTGGCTCGGTCTGAAGCTCTTTGCATTCCTTCTGGACAAATGCACGAATGGGAAGTCGGAATTTCGGCGAATAGAGGCGGTTGATATGGTGGACTGCATAATAAAGTCGGTGATCCCGAGCGGCAAGGGCGAGAGAGATAAAGAAATGACGAGGAAATCTTCGAAACTCTTGAAGGTGCAACTCCCGGTCCTCTGTGAGGTGATTCTGCAGCTGCTGAATAATTTACCAGGCAAGCAATCCCGCCGCGCCGAAGTTCGTAGGTTTTGCACCCGTGCCCTGCAGGCGGTGGCTGCGCTTAACCTGAAGAAATCTTTTGTTAAGGCCATGATGCCGGATGGTATATCCGTGTGCGAGTCCAAGCTCGGAAATGCTGTTGCACCGTTCAAAGCACTGTGAATCCGAACGGGCCATACTGGTTTGGTTCAGTTGGTAATGTTGTATTTGACAACATAATAATATAATTTAGTTTAATTAATTTGATTTTTCAAGTTGATACTCACAATAAATTAAATTTACAAAAAAAGGGCATTTATATTGGCAGCCCAGCAAAATAATAAAAAACATACATAATATGACCGCTAATAGCAGACCAAAATGCAGAACACGCGTCTTTTGAAAATAAGTCTACTATATGACATTTTTAGAAAAGGTGTATAACATGAAAGTTGTAGATCTCGACGAGATCTACAATTTTTATGTTGAACAGTTTTTCTAAAAATGTCATATAGCAGGCTTATTTTCATAAGGCGCGGAACCCGGACGGAACTCGGGTTCCGCGCCTTTTGAAAATATGCCTACTATATTATATTTTTTGAAAAAGTGTTCAACATGAAAGTTGTAGATCTCGTCGAGATCTATAAATTTCATGTTGAACACGTTTTCTAAAAATGTCTATTTAAAAATTTAATTTTTGGGCTGCCAGTATCTATCGGGCTGCCAATAGTCATATTTTAGGCTGCCATTATCTTTGGGCTACCAATATCCATATAGGGGCTGCCAATATAAACACCCAACAAAAATTAGATTTGAAAAATAAGTTAATATAAAAAATAAATTTAGAAAATTAGGAAAAGAAATTCAATTGATTTTATCACCACACTTAGCAAGAATTTATTCATATCTTAGACAATGTTTTTCAAAGCAAAACAATTAACTATGCATTGAAGATGATTTAATTATCATATATCACCCTAAAATCAGGATTTATATTATTTTTATACCTTAATGGTAGAATAAGTAGGTAAAATAAAATTATTTTGAGTTTCCTCTCCCCCAAACTTAAATACAACACTATTCTCAATGTATCAAAGTTAATGAAAAAAGACAACATGGATGGATTTTTCTTGTTGAAAAGGTGAGTGTTTTGTGTGCATCATATGTGTCCTTGTTTAAGATGGTTTGGACACATACAAAGGAGACCATTAGAGGCACCTGTTAGGCGTTGTGAGAGTCTAGTCACTAGGCATGTTGAATGTGGGAGGGGTAGACCAATAAAGACTTGAAATGAAACTGTAAGTAAAGACATGATGTATTTAGGCATTAGTGTGATTATGACAAAAGATATGGCTTTAGTGTTGTTGTTGTTATATGTGCTCTTGTTTCCGTTTGTTCTTTTTTTTCATTCTATTTATATTAAGAGCGGTGTTACTAGCACACCAATATTAGATATGTTCACACCACACAACCTCCTAAAATAATTTTAAATAACCTAAATTCTAAAAAGTGCATCCTATGCCCGCACAACTGTCTGACAAATGGCCGACTCTTCTTTCGTGTTCGTGCGTCTCTCCCCTTTCTTCTCGGATTTTGCTATGACGGTGACGAACAAACTTTTGATCTACGAATTCACAAAGAATGGCTCCTTGGAACCCCATATTGCCGAGAACTCTTAGGAACCTCATTCTCAGAATTTCAAGAGGACTGGCCTATCTTTACGACCGTTGCAAAGAGTGTATCATTCACTACGACATAAAGCCAGAGAATATACTGTTCGATGAGAACTGTCCTAAGATGGAGGATCTCAACACTGCGAAGCTTATATATATATATATGAAGTGATCGATATCTGGACTCTCGATCATGCTGAAGGCCCTTGTGTACAGCTTTGGAATGACGTTTTTTGAAATTTTCTCGGGAAAGAGAAGCAGGAGTCGTCCGATGGAGTTTATATTTTTTCTGTTTCAAAAACTTGTAAACGGAGCGGTGACCTGTTACTCTTCTGGAATCTCCAACTTTTATAACCACTCGTACATTGGTGGATTTGGTCGGCACCGTTCAGATCCCGTGGTTTTTCCGTTTTCTGAATTTTTTTTCATGTAAAAGTTAAAACGTCATGTTGTTTCTGTTGTTGGTTCTCTTTCGATTGTTTGCATGTTTGCCTCACTCTCAAGCTATAAGATGGTTCGTTTCTCCGAACCGAGAAAACACTAAGCGACCCACAACAAGTATGTTTAATCTTTCTGGGTGAAAACCGAGCTTAAACTTGCAGAATATTGAGGAGAACCTCTCCCATGTACGGAGAACAACAACCCTTCAAAGGGGCATATGTTCAAATTGATCATAATTCAGCCATCTCTGCAAGTCCTGATCCTTATTTACTCCATTGTAACTAATCCTAATTCTTATTTTCCTTTTGCTTTCTCATGACTCTTCTTTTGAACCAGCATAAAAATTTGAAATCAATGTCATTTCACTGAAAAACTTGTACATTCGATACGAAAGGATTGTGAGAAGCTAGCGTGTTTGTAAGAATTAGATGAAGGAAACACGATAATGTTTTAACTAATCTCTCACCGAGGTTTTGTAGAGACTTTTACATGTGTTCATGATGAGTCTAAGGCTCCGTTTGGCATGGTGGCGGCAGTCGTAAACGCATGAGTTAAACTGTCATTCGTTAAGGATCACCTAACAAACATCATTCGTTCGAACATAAAAGTGGATGAAATTTCTTAGATGAGCGTTAACAAATGACAATTTAACTTCCATATTCATGACCGTCACCACCTTGCCAAACGGAGCCTAAATTGGCTAGCTAGTGTTCTCTTGAATGAAAACATAGGAGATAGTGTTTTCCAATCCGAATATGCTAGGATCACACAAAGTCTTATGTATCTTATGAATTGTTTAGGACTTAGGAAAGGCAACCCGACCGCTGTGCTCACATGTCATCAACGTGGCAATTTGGGTTGTCCAGGCTGCAACTCAAGCACCCCAACCCACTCTCCACTCCTGTTTCAAACTCACCGGATCGCCATTCTTTTTTTGGCACTGTAGAGAATGTATGCTTGACACTGTTTTTTTCTGCTCCGTATGGTGGGCTCCGTTTGACACAGTTTTTTTGCTTAGGTGAGTTTGGATGAAAATGCCACCATTATAGATTATATGTTTGACAAAACAATGATTATGACCACCACCAAAAAAAGAAAAGTAGCTTTGAACATAAAAATGAACAAAGTTTCCTAGGCGATATGTCTGCGTTCACGACCACCACCCTCTCAAACGGAACGTTAGTAGATACACTCATCATTATCATAATAAAAATCATTATAATGCTTCTAAGTATAATACTTAAATATCTAAGAGTACACATTATATATTATTTTATAGTTAATTTTCCACTGTATATATTAGAAAAGTCATATGAGTTAAAGGCTCTGTTTGACACGGTGATAGCGGTTGTAAACTCATGAGTTAAATCGTCATTCATTAAGAATCGTCTAACAAAAATTGTGTTGGAGTTAAGATGTTTGAAGTTTGAATTAGACATTTAAAGGACTTTTTAATCTATCGTTCATCAAACATTACAAGTGTTTCAAAATCCAGAAGCTACTAAATGTTTTAGCACATTATCTTTGTTACTAAAGTGTAGGTTTTTTTCAAGCTTTTTCACATGAACTAAGAAAACAAAACATGTTTCGTGTTAGACGTTGTGAGAGTCTAGTCACAAGGCATGTTAAATGTGGGAGGGGTAGACCAATAAAGACTTGAAATGAAACTGTAAGTAAAGACATGATGTATTTAGGCATTAGTGAGATTATGACAAAAGATATGGCTTTAGTGTTGTTGTTGTTATATGTGCTCTTGTTTCCGTTTGTTCTTTTTTTTTCATTCTATTTATATTAAGAGCGGTGTTACTAGCACAGCAATATTAGATATGTTCACACCACAACCTCCTAAAATAATTTTAAATAACCTAAATTCTAAAAAGTGCATCCTATGCCCGCACAACTGTCTGACAAACGGCCGACTCTTCTTTCGTGTTCGTGCGTCTCTCCCCTTTCTTCTCAAATTTTGCTATGACGGTGACAGAACAAACTTTTGATCTACGAATTCACAAAGAATGGCCCCTTGGAACCCCATATTGCCGAGAACTCTTAGGAACCTCATTCTCAGAATTTCAAGAGGACTGACCTATCTTTACGACCGTTGCAAAGAGTGTATCATTCACTCCGACATAAAGCCAGAGAATATACCGTTCGATGAGAAGAACTGTCCTAAGATGGAGGATCTCAACGCGGCGAAGCTTATATATATATGAAGTGATTGATATCTGGACTGTCGATCATGCTGAAGGCCCTTGTGTACAGCTTTGGAATGACGTTTTTTGAAATTTTCTCGGGAAAGAGAAGCAGGAGTCGTCCGATGGAGTTTATATTTTTTCTGTTTCAAAAACTTGTAAACGGAGCGGTGACCTGTTACTCTTCTGGAATCTCCAACTTTTATAACCACTCGTACATTGGTGGATTTGGTCGGCACCGTTCAGGTCCCGTGGTTTTTCCGCTTTCTGAATGTTTTTTCATGTAAAAGTTAAAACGTCATGTTGTTTCTGTTGTTGGTTCTCTTTCGATTGTTTGCATGTTTGCCTCACTCTCAAGCTATAAGACGGTTTGTTTCTCCGAACCGAGAGAACACTAAGCGACCCACAACAAGTATGTTTAATCTTTCTGGGTGAAAACCGAGCTTAAACTTGCAGAATATTGAGGAGAACCTCTCCCATGTAAGGAGAACAACAACCCTTCAAAGGGGCATATGTTCAAATGGATCATAATTCAGCCATCTCTCCAAATCCTGATCCTTATTTACTCCTTCATTGTAACTAATCCTAATTCTTATTTTCTTTTGCTTTCTCATGACTATTCTTTTGAACCAGCATAAAAATTTGAAATCAATGTCATTTCACTGAAAAACTTTTACATTGGATATGAAAGGATTGTGAGAAGCTAGCGTGTTTGTAAGAATTAGATTAAGGAAACACGATGATGTTTTAACTAATCTCTCACCGAGGTTTTGTAGAGACTTTTACATGTGTTCATGATGAGTCTAAGGCTCCGTTTGGCATGGTTGCGGCAGTCGTAAACGCATGAGTTAAACTGTCATTCGTTAAGTATCACCTAACAAACATCATTCGTTCGAACATAAAAGTGGATGAAATTTCTTAGATGAGCGTTAACAAATGACAATTTAACTTCCATATTCATGACCGTCACCACCTTGCCAAACGGAGCCTAAATTGGCTAGCTAGTGAATTGTTTAGGACTTAGGAAAGGCAACCCGACCGCTGTGCTCACCAGTCATCAACGTGGCAATTTGGGTTGTCCAGGCTGCAACCCAAGCACCCCAACCCACTCTCCACTCCTGTTTCAAACTCACCGGATTGCCATTCTTTTTTTGGCACTGTAGAGAATGTATGCTTGACACTTTTTTTCTGCTCCGTATGGTGGGCTCTGTTTGACACATTTTTTTTGCTTAGGTGAGTTTGGATGAAAATGCCACCATTATATATTATATGTTTGACAAAACAATGATTATGACCACCACCAAAAAAAGAAAAGTAGCTCTGAACATAAAAATGAACAAAGTTTCCCAGGTGATATGTCTGCATTCACGACCACCACCCTCTCAAACGGAACGTTAGTAGATACACTCATCATTATCATAATAAAAATCATTAGAATGCTTCTAAGTATAATACTTAAATATCTAAGAGTACACATTATATATTATTTTATAGTTAATTTTCCACTGTATATATTAGAAAAGTCATATGAGTTAAAGGCTCCGTTTGACACGGTGGTAGCGGTTGTAAACTCATGAGTTAAATCGTCATTCATTAAGAATCGTCTAACAAAAATTGTGTTTGAGTTAAGATGTTTGAAGTTTGAACTAGACATTTAAAGGACTTTTTAATCTATCGTTCATCAAACATTACAAGTGTTTCAAAATCCAGAAGCTACTAAATGTTATCACCTTATTTTTGTTACTAAAATGTAGGTTTTTTTCAAGCTTTTTCACATGAACTAAGAAAACAAAACATGTTTCGTGTTAAAAAGATTACACTGAACAATTCATCATTATCTCCATTTTCCTCTTTTAGCACTGAAAGTAAGTATTTTGTTCTAAATTTTGTTTTTTGATATTCCAATTTCTATGATACATATTTTCAACATTTTCTATCATACATAGTTTTGGATCACAATGCACGACAATATATTGATCACAATACACGGTAATAACATCTTAACAAATATCATCCCTTGTAATATAAAGCGAATGAAGTTTCTTAGGTGTGCATTAACGAATGACAATTTAACTCTCATGTTCATGACCGCCACAGGTGAAGCAATCTCGTGGAAGTTGTCTCAACATAAATTTGTTGGGGAGAATCTGTGAATTCACGAC
Organism: Platanthera guangdongensis; assembly: GCA_039583875.1. Classification (NCBI taxonomy): domain Eukaryota; kingdom Viridiplantae; phylum Streptophyta; class Magnoliopsida; order Asparagales; family Orchidaceae; genus Platanthera; species Platanthera guangdongensis. The sequence goes on from CM077148.1 coordinate 175,749,368, forward strand.
GGAGATGGGATTCACTCTAGCCAAAACATCAAGATAAGAACATCAACAGAAGCATACCTGAATTCATGAAGATTGATTTGTGTGTTTACAGATCTTCCAAGTCTACACGATTCTGATTAAAAAACTCTTCCTCAGGCTCTCTCTAGCGATGAGATGTTATGATTGAGAGGGAACGTGATAATATCTTATGACCCGGAGACTGACCACAACCTATATTTAGCAAAGCTCTAATGCGACCGTTTTACATTTAAGCTCATTATATCAACATAAACGATGTCCGGTATCAACACATAATCTGAACTGTCCATACATTATGAAACATATTCGATCCGATTAATTAGATCACCTAAATGAGGTCGATTTTAATGAATGCCTAGTAACACGCATAATGAACATATTTGATCTATATAATTATTATTTCTAACAACACTTGTGTAGTACGATAAAATCCAGAATTAGGGTTCATTACTCTTGACAAAAAGAAGCTATATAACATTACACTCATGCATGGGCAGAGAGCCAGAGAGTGGTGGGGTGCACATAAGATGATTCACCCGATTCTTCTTTGGCTGTTTGCGTACTCGACCGCTTCCGAGCTAAAATGATTCCATTTTCGACCGGTTCAAGAGCGCGTCGAGTTTACCCCGCAACATCACCAATAAATTCTATGCCTAGAGGGACAACGAGCCTATGATGCTATTTATGAAATCACCAGTTTATTTTATCTGTATACTTGATGAGGTTCCCCCTAAAGATTCCCGATTCAAGTCGGTAGGATTTCAACCGAAACGCTCATGCAAGCCGACCCGATCGAGTGGACTGCGCGCACGAGCCGCACCTGCTCAAAGGGTTCAAAATCATCCCGAGAGAGGAAACAAAACCAAACACACAAACCAACACACGTGCACTACCAGCATGCGCACGCGCTGTCAATGCCCGTGTGGAGCCTGCTCGAAAAGCAGACTTTGCCCGATGCTTGGTTGCACAACGACCATATATCTGGGCAACGCTCCTACCCATCAATATTCTACAGGGCAGGTCGCCCGGCAAAATTGTGGCATTGAGACAGACCGGGCTTGACTTAATAGTCTCAAGTAGGCCCCATTTATAAAAAGGGCCCGTGCCTTGTATGAGTCCAATTTAACTAGGGCTCGACCTAGACCCGATAATAAAGAATCCCAAGCCTGCTGGGCCCTGATCTGGTCTGGGCCCAGCAGGCTTCCAGGAGTTTTTTCCCGCTAGTATTATATTATATATACGATATAAATTAAGATTATAAATAAATTAAATATAGAGAAATTATTACCAGAGAGAGGTCGGCTCGATTTCGAAGCCTCGATCAACGTAGTGCTTCCAGAATTGGGAGATACAAACCCTAGACTGCTCTTCCTGCGAGAGATCCGAGGTGAGCAAGAAGAAGGGCGGAGAATATGCTGAGGATTGCTGGGAGAAGGCTCTCTTTCGTTCCATGGAGGGCGTGGCACGCCGCCGCTGCCTCCTCCGCCGGAGGAAGTCTGATCCAAGGTGAAAAGATCATCGACCGTCGGGCTTCCGCGGCTTCCTCGCCCATCGCTTTCGGGGGTGGTTTTGTTGGAGCTTTTAGAGGTTATAACTTTTCCTCTTGCCTTCTTCGTATGGATAATATTCTCGCGCTTGAATTGACTGATTTGTATACGATTGGTTGATTCAAGTTGCAGATGTCTCTCATTTAGCTCACTATACGGATTTAAGATATGTCGGCGTGTCTGTTTTGATTTGATCCTCAATAGTATTTGATGAATCAGAATTTTGTCAGATCTTGAATCTTCTTCGAAATTTGTGTAAGCAATTGGTTATTCCAACATTATAATAGTGCGAACTGGGATTAGGTTAATTAAAATTAAAATACGATCTTCATTTGCCTGATTTTTCAATGACATTTTAATCCGTTCAGTCACCGGTATTGGGATTCAGTTCACTTCATATCACCACTCTTGCTTCCTGATTCTTGCCCATCAACTCGTCAATCATGACGACCATCATCACACAATTTAAAGCTCTACGTACAAGCTTTCCACAGCTTAGTCAATTACATAGATTGCCTCATATGAATCAATTTAATTCTTACATCAATCTAATATTCCTTACATCTAGGTTAAATACTCCACCAAAACAAGGGAAAACAACTGATTTTGGAGGCAACAATCTTAAATTTAGACCATTTGATTGACATTAGGATCAAACTTCCCTTTCAATAAGTGTGTTACAATTGAGCTAGCATATTCTCTAACCCTATTAATATTTCATCTATACTTTTCTTATTTGAGGGTGAGATTTTTAAATAATCTTGATCCATATTTCTATTACCCAGGATGTAAATTCCTTTAATTAGATTTTGATACCATTTGATTCGAACTTGAGCTGACATCACAACTACAAAAGTACTTTATTAAAAAAATAGAAATGTGTTGAGAATTTTGGACTGTGGAATCTATGGTTTATCTAGAAATTAAATAATTAGGGTTTCTATAGATATCCTTTTTATGATCATGCCAAAACTTTAAGTAGAGTTTTCCTTGGTTTTATCTTTTTTTGACAGGATAGAGGAAATCAAGCTCTCCTATCAAATTTTAGGAGAAACTGTGCCCTTCATCGGTTCTTACGCACATGGGAATGATAACTATTTCCTTGTGATTCATGTTTTGTAGCCTTCATATTAGCCCCAAAGATCACGCCTTGTATTTTGAGGTTTATCCATTGCATGGGGCCGCTATGAAGGGGGAGAGCGTTGTAAAGAGATACTTCCCTTGAATTCAAATAAGAATTGATTTTTAAATAATGGATGTATCAATCATAGATTAGTACATGATTATTTGTACTTATGTGATAGCCATAACCTCTATCTATTTAAATAAGCTAATGAACAATTACATATCCTTTTCTCATTGCTTATCACCATCTCTAAAATAAACGAGCCCTGGATAATGTAAAAATTTAATATAACTCCTTATATAAAGGACGAGATAAAAATTATATAACCAACTGGATCCTTGGCTGACCTCCGTACGTGCGTCAAAAATGGCCAATCACTTGTTCATACACACAAAAAAACTCTTGTACATATATCTTTGCTTGACTTATTTTTAACGATGGAACCTCTTATATCACTCCACCACAATAACACATATCCAACTCAATTGATAATATCTTACCTACAACATACTCCTCTCCCTCGTGCACACATGTATTAGCTTTGCCCACTTTTGAGATTTGGATCCTCGATCATTTCATTATAATGGCACTTATATCTGCACCTCAATTGACAATCCTTCAGTATTTTACCTATATCTTCTTCTTCTCACACGCAAGTGTAGTAGTACTGGAGTAGTGTTGACTTCGAGTTGAAAAATCTAATTCCACATTCATAGGTCGTGACATTACTCAGCTCTATAATAAATTCTTTGTAGAAGCCAAAGAAATAGTGTCGCTTTAGTCTCCAATAACTTCCAAGCCATGATATCATTGTATCATAAGAAACACAGATCCTGAACGTTGCTCAAATATGGTTTTACAACCAACTAGCCTCTTCCTTTCTCATGATAACTTTCGTGTAATCAAAGTTGAGTTACACATGATTTTATCAGGTTTAAACTCCTTTCTATCATTGTGGACTATACAAAATACTTGTGCAAAGTCGTTGAATCCTGACATCACACGTACCATTAGTTATCACTAGATTGGCTTGTATACCTTCGACATGGTTCCCAACTTCCCATGTGCTTATTGCTGGATCCTTCATGTTGAGGGGGTCTGAAACCCAAGGCAACTGCATCTGATGTACTTTGGTAAGATCACATCTTCTTGGCCAAATTGTGTGCCTACGAAAGCAAGTCATGGTACATAAAATGAGCCAATGTTGTGCTACACGAATATGTAATATTTGTAGCTGCTGATGACATCAATAAAATAGCAATGCAATGTGTCCTCACACCCATTTGCATTACTAGTTTGATTCTTATTCATGATTGTAGAAAAGTACACACTATTGGGAGGAAAAAAACTGTAAACCTTGTATATCCTTCTTGTGTGTGTAAATACAAGTATGAGTACAAATATATATAGAGAGAAGAGAGATAAGAGCCCCTTTTTCAAGATGTGAGACTATTACATAAAGAGAAAGAAGACCTAAGATGAGCCATTATATGGGCCTTTACATGTTCTTTTTCTAACACTCCCCCGCAAGATGGAGCGTACAAGTCGTAGACACCAAGCTTGGACAAGGACTGATAAAATAGAGCACTCAGTAGGGCCTTAGTGAGAAGATCAACAACTTGGTCAGTAGTCGGAACATGTTTCAATTCTGCTTCTTCATTTGAACTTTTTTCCGAATGAAGTGGCAGTGAACTTCAATGTGTTTCGTCTTTCATGGAAGACAAGATTCTTAGCTATGTGTATAGTAGCTTTACTACTACAAAGTAAGGTAGTTGGTGAGGAAAGTTTTACTTCCATATCAACTAGGAGACTTTCAAATAGACACCATCAAACAGTACTTAGCTTCGGCCGAAGATCGAGCAACCACAGACTGTTTCTTACTGCGTCAGGTAACAAGGCGACCTCCGAAGTAAGTACAAAATCCGTTGGTGGAACGCCGATCATCCAGGGAACCAGCGTAATCAGCATCCGATTATGCAACCAATGTTGGAGTAGACGAGGAAGAAGTTTTGTATACTAGCCCTTGGCCAGGAGTTGTTTTCAGGTATCTCAAAATATGTTCAACAACCTGTAGATGAGACATCCGAGGAGAATGCATAAACCGACTGACAACCCCAACAACAATGAATATTTCTGGTCTTGTGACTGTAAGATAAATCAGTTTTCCAACTAGACATCGATATTATTCTGGATTTGGAAGAAGATCTACGTCAAAGGCATGTGCACAAAGTTTGTGATTGACATCCATATGAGTATTAATCAGCTTGCATACAGAGTAATCAGCATCCTGAAGAAGGTCGAGATAGTACTTCCGTTGAGATAGGACAAAGCTATCAGGACGTCTTGCGATCTCAAGACCGAAGAAGTATCGAAGGTTCTCTAGATCTTTTGTTTGAAAAACAGAACTAAGGTGCTGTTTGACCACTTGTATTCTCTTTGAATCGTCTCCCGTGATTAGGATGTCATCAACATACACTAAAAGAAAAACCGTTCCTGTTTTATGTCGAATGAATAAAAAGAAATCTGCTGAGTTTCGAGTAGATCCAACTTCCCGAACAACCCTACTAAACTTATCGAATCATGCCCGAGAAGATTGTTTGAGACCATAAATCTATTTCTTGAGGTGACAAACTCGGGACTCCCCTGTGGTCTCAAACCCTAGAGACTGTTGCATGCAGACAATTTTTTGGAGATCACCATTTAGAAAAACATTCTTGATATCCAGTTGATGTAAGGGCCATTGACTATGCACAACCACGAAGATTACATAAACCGTGTTGAGCTTGGCCACTGAAGAGAATGTTTCCTCATAATCAATATTGTTGTGTAAAGTCGCGAGCCACCAGTCGGGCTTTAAGACGGTCAATTGTCCCATCAGGAGCATGCTTGATGACAAAGACTCATTTACAGCCAACAGGAGTCTATCGTGGAGGAAGAGAAGCCAGATCCTATGCTTGATTAGCCCAAAGGACCATCATTTCTTCGTCCATGACCACCCGCCAGCTCGGATGTTGGCGAGCCTCCTGCACAAAGTTAGAGACAAAAGTGGAGATAATGTAGTGACAAAGGTCTGAAGTGCCGAGGACAGGTGATGTAAGGATACATAATTCGCCATGGGATGAGCTGTGGAGGCAGGGGTTGGTTCAACAGGTCGCAGAGTGTCAGTGGTCGAAGCCGACTGCAGCGGGGCGACAGACCTCGGAGGTCGACGAGTATAGACATGAATAAGAGGGGGCTTGTGGAGAACCGGTGCTGGGTTGGGGAGTAGTGGTGGTGGAGGAGATGTAATTGTGATGATAGATTTTGGTAATGATGGTGGTGGAAGAGGTGACATTGGGATGGAGAAAAACAATTGATCTTCCAGAAAGGTAACATCCGCCGAGATAGTCATCTTGCGGGAGTGTGAGAATAACAAACATACCCTTTTTGAGTACGAGAATAACCAACGAACATATGTTTGACTGCCCGATGATCGAACTTGTCGGTGGAGGGACCTAGTCAATGAACATAGTAGGTACAACCAAATATTCGAGGTGTGAGTGGGAATGGAGGTGTGGAAGGGAAGAGGAGACTGAACGGAGTGACGTTGTTGAGGAGGGGGAGAGACAGTTAATGTGATAACATGCCATCGTAACTGCAAAGTGCTAATAAGATTTGAGAACCTGCATTTGAATCATGATGGAGCAAGAAACATCAAGAAGATGTCTATTTTTGCTCTCAGCCACACCGTTTTGTTGAGGAGTATATGCACACGAAGTCTAATGAATAATCCCAAATTCAGAGTAGAGGTTATCAAACTCATGACTAATATATTCTCGAGTATTATCCGTCCGAAGTGTTTTGATTTTGTCGGAAAACTGTGCGAGTCTTAAGAACAAAAGCCCGGAACAGAAAGCTCAGAGCGATCATGAAGTAAGTACAAGCATGTCATTCAAGAATAATCATCAATAGAAGTGATAAAATGATGATAACTAGACACACTTGCTATTTTGTACGACCCCAAACATCAGAATGCACTAACATAAAAGGAGCAGAGCTCTGAGTACATTGAGGAGAAAAAGTGGAATAATGTTGTTTCCCCAAAATACACGAATCACATGTAAATGCTGGAAGAGGAACATCAGGAAGAGTCTTCTTGAGAACCGGAAGAAGGAAGAGGAACATGAACAAGATGCCGATGCAAGTCAACAAAGGAGACAGATGAGAGAATGGTAGGAGAGACATCAAGAAGTTAGAGTCCATTTTGCAGGCGTCCTTTACCAATGATACTCTGCGTCCGCCGATCCTGCATCAGAAAAGAAGAAGAGGTGAATATGATAGAGCAATCCAAATCGGCAGTGAGACGACTAATAAAAAGTAAATTAAACGAAGAGCCTGGGAAATGGAGAGCCAAGCGAAGAGAAATAGAGGGATTGAGAGATATATCAGCAGATCCGGAGACAGAAGCGGTGTTGTTATTGGCTACGGTGATAAATTTTGGATGCGGATAATCCAAGTATTGGGGTGGCTTCGGGGAGGTGGTATGGTGAGTAGCACCTGAATCCACTATCCAACGCGGACTAGTGGAGAGACTAGTGATACCTTCATTAGAGACGGAGGAAACAGAGACAGACGAGTTGTGGAGAAACCCTTGAAGTTGTTGGAGCTGGAGGCAGACTTCATCAAGATCAACACGGGTGGCAGAAGGGCCGTGGGCAGCAACAGAAGCAGTTGGACGAGGAGGGAGACCATGTTTGCTGTAGCAGGTCGTCTCAAGGTGTCCATCATTACTACAAAAAGAACACTTAGGTCTCAATCGACCACCTCGACCCCTCTCCCGAGAGCCTGTACATCCTCCACGGGTAGGGGGATGGAGAGGGAGTAATGGTGCATGAGATTGCTGGAGAAGAGCCGGTGAAGGAGGGCCAATAACATCAGGAGGCGGTGAAACCTTTAATATCATGGAGCACACATTAGAGAATGAGGGAATAGTATCAGATGAGAGGATCTGAGCCCGAATACTATGAAGATGAGGCGGAACACGAGCCATCATCATGGCAATACCAACAGCTTTCTTTTGAGCACGCTGGACAGCTAGATCCGTAGTCGGGTGCTGATGCTGAATACATGCTTCAACCAGCATCTTGGATCGAGCAACAAAGGAGGTCAAGTCAGCAACACTACCAGAGTCAAGGGTCTAAAGATCGGTGATGATGTCATACATGTGTTGGAGATTGTTCTTGCTTGAGTAAAGGGAATGGAGCTCATACCACATCGCCTTGGCCGTCTCGTGATACATGACCATGCAGTAAGGTTCACCATCAAGAGAGTTGAGGAGCCACGTCTGAACACGACCATCGTTACGAAGTCAGTCATCAATAGGTGCAGAAGGAACATTCTGAGTTAAATGATGCAGAAGTCCCTTTGAATGAAGAATTCGGCGAACAGAATGCACCCACTCAATAAAATTTTTCTTCCCAGAAAGAGAAATGGTGGTGATTCTCAACTCGTCACGGAGTTCAGGAACAGGGACAACAACCCCAGCTGGAAGGGAAGAGGCAGTAGATGAATCCATGACCAAGCGTTCAGGCGGTTGAGCGAAGCGGCTAACCAGCAAGGCGGGTAAGCGGCAAGACAAGAAGAGAAGAATACACGGCAAGACGAAAGACCGCGGTCAGGAACAAAGGGCTGCAGTTAAGAAGTAGAAGCCGACAAGTAGAGCAAAGAGTGGACTCCGAGCGAACACAGAGAGTAGACCGCGCTTGAAACACAACAACAAGGAGAGCAGTGAAGAGAGATTCCCGCGGATATCCCAAGAAGAGGGGAGATCGCGCGGTCAAGAGGCTTAAGCGAACACGGAGCAGAGCGCAGGTCGTGACGAACACAATATGGCAGCAAGACAAGCAATCAAATCGCGATCAAGAGGAGTCCGCGACTAGAAAGCGGCAACAGAAAAACGCGCAGAAACAAGAAGCAGCCCGTTGAAGCAACAACACCGACATGAGAAGACAGACGACCAATGAGCGGCGATCTGAAGGGCAGAGAGCAGCGGTCTGAGAAGGAAGCGAGCAGTGGATACAACGAGCAGCGGGCATCAGATACAGCAAGATCAATAACAAACAACACAACACGATCTGCGATTACTAGAAGCAGTCTGCGATCAGAGGAATTAGCAAGATGAACAACGAATTGCGGTCATCAAAGAGTAGAGCTCGCAGCGGGTAGACAAGGGCAATCCACAAGAGAACGTTGTTGGGACCCACCAGAGAGGTCTATAAAAACAGGTGGATACCCAAAGAACCGGGGAGGAAGAACAACCAGAGAATCCTGTGGTTAGAAAGTAGGCTAACTGCCAAGGGAGGTGATTGAAGGAAGGGACGTGGTCTGAAAAAAAAACTATCCGCCCAGGGTGATCGGTGCCTCTGATATCATGTAGAAAAGTACACATTGTTGGGAGGAAAAAAACTGTAAACCTTGTATATCCTTCTTGTGTGTGTAAATACAAGTGTGAGTACAAATATATAGGGAGAGAAGAGAGAGAAGAGTCCCCTTTTCAAGATGTGAGACTATTACATAAAGAGGAAGAAGACCTATGATGGGCCATTATATGGTCCTTTACATGTTCTTTTTCTAACAATGATTGGCACGTAAAGCTTATTTCCTCTTTCAATAATGGTAAGAGCTATTTCTAGCATATTTAATGAACAACCTTTTGGCTCCCTCTCTTTTTGCAGTGAATTGCTGAAAGATGCATGAGGGGATTTATTGCATGTAGCTCTCTAGCCAACTACTCGTGTTGTGTCGACCCCAAAAATTGTATATAGCCTTTTAGAGGTTCTTTCCGGTGGTTGATTTCATTGCCAATCCTATTTTTCTAAGAATAGCTTGATTTTGATTTTTAGAATCTTGGTAAGCTTCAACCTTCTATTTTTATTTCTTCTTGTGTCGTGAGCCATGTGTAAGGTTGCTATGCTCGAAAATTCATTAATTCATCCACTCCTGCTGGATATACCCAGGATCATACAACCTCCCGATTTAGTTTGGTTTGCCAGGATGACACTAATTAATTACAGTGATCCTGATCTGTTACCGCGGGCCTTTGGATTCAGATGCTATTTGACTATATCAACGACCCAATTCAGGAGCCAAATGGGATTCTGGTACTTCGGAAAAATGTGACTGCGAATTCTCGCCATGACATGGCTGATTAACTCCATGAAAGATACAATTGCTATATATTATGTATTGTTAAATACTTGAACAAATATTTGGAAATTCATGGGGTCTACTTACTCCGGCAAAGGGAATGACACTCAAGTCTATGAATTATGACAAAAGATAATCTTTTGAGGCAAAGAGATTTCTATCCTTTTGTCCCTGGAATTCACCTAGCTCTATCAAAATTATGGCCACGTTGATCCTCTCACACTGCAATCTCAAGATGATATGGATTTTGTATGATAAGGGAGGATGATAATCTGGTTTTTGGGTTTCTATTGGATTTCACTATGACTTTGATCATATTGTTGTTCAGATTCCGAGTGTTCTCATATTCATACCTTACCCGAGCATCAAGATTATGACGTCGGTGTTTTAGGCCTTCACGGTCTGTTTCCGAAGGATCAACATTGTTTACTTCACAACATGTCAGAATTATTGATCTCGTGATTTCAAACCTAAGCCTAATGGATAGGATCATATGGTTTGCAACTATTGTGGGAGTAGTCAACATGCTCAGGAGACTTGTTTCAAGTTTCATAATTTTCCTCCACCTAGAGGGGAGCAACCCACGAGGAGGATGCGATAGAGGACGCTTCTAGGGGGGACATAGCCTTTTTATACCCCGCTTTGCATATCTGATTGGATACCTGAGGATCCTGGGTCTGGTTCTCTTGGTTGGACACTTCCTCTTCCGACCTATTCCTTGTCCACAGGGGAATTACCAATTTTCCATCGACTGATGCATGACTTTTCTTCAGGTCACTTAGACTGCATCTTATTTTTCCCATTAAGGTACTCAAAGTGCATATTCTGGTACCACCAATCCTATCCATTGGATCATTAACTCTAATGTCACAAATCATATGACTGGCTCTCCCTCAAATCTTGTTTCTTATTCTCCTCTTTCAAGTGGAATCAATGTAAATGTGGCCGACTCTCTTTCCTATATTGGGAAGGGGTCTATACTTTCCTCATTCCTTATCCTATCCTCTTCTTCATGTCATAAAGTTTTCTAAATATTTGCTCTGTTAGCCGCTTGACTAAAACTATGAATTGTTCCAAACCTTCTTTCCTTCTCATTGCTTTTATCCGCGGAGACAGAGATTGGATCTAGTAGGACCACTGTTTTAAATGTCTGTCGACTTGTTAATAATATTTTATATTGGTTACTCTCCAAATTTATTTGGGATATATGACGCAGGGCGAATTTATAGACGGCGGGAAATCTGCAACCTAACCCTACATGTTATGCAAAACCCGACGGATTAAATCACAATTGAATAATAAACTTTAACATCTCACGCAAATAATTCAAAAGCAAGACAGAATAATTTAATAGGGCAAAACAAGCAGCTTTTCTCCGCGTGGAGGGCCAAAGCGAGAGCACACGGCGAATAAATCCTGTAAATCACAATATTTATCTAACAAACCACAACAATTCAATATACCCAAACAAATATGAGATTCAATTAAATATAAATATGCTGAAAATAATAATCTGATTCAACAAGGGCTCACCAAAGTAGCCGGCTGACCATGACACTGAAGAATTCGGAGCCGGAGATGCGTGTACGACGATCTGAGGTGGAACCAGCGGCGTGGAAATAATGGAAGGTGGCTGTCCTTGGCGGCGGAAGATGAAATCTGATCGGAAAGGGATAGATCCAGCTACGTATGGGTAGATCCGGACGGGGAATGGTAAATTCGATATTTTGATATCGGATCCGGGCTGAAATTTCTAGATCTGGGCTAATCCGGAAGGGGAACGACTTTGGGAAGGTGGTTCCTCGAAAGGGGGGGGGGTGTTGTGGGGATGGAAATAAAAGTGAAGAGGGTGCCCGGTGTTGTAGCTGAGGGAGGGGGTGGCTGGCGGTGCTACTAGGCCTTGGGTGAGATGCTGCAAGGAGAGGGAAGTGAGGGGAGGGTCTTGGCGGTGCTACATGGGGCTGGATGAGAGGCTGCAGGGAAAGGGGAAGGGGGGCTTGCTGGCGGTTTGGCTGGGAGGAGATTGGAGGCCGGCGGTGGAACAGTGGGGGAAACTTTAGGGGGGAATAGTAAATATCATTTTTGAACAGTGATATTCAAGGGAAAACAATAATGAAATCTGGACAACAGCTCATTGCTGGTTTCAGAGGCTGTAGGGGGGCTGCGAGAGGGTTTTGGGAGTGGGAAAAGAGGGCTAGGGTTAGGGGATACCTTGGGGAGGAAGATAGACACATAGGAGTCGTCACCTAGGGTTCCACGGAGTCGGCACCATGGGTTGATCGCTGGAATCCAGGAATAAAAGTCTCTAAATTCTGCAATGACTTGGTTCAGCCTCTTAGACCAATATTTATAATAAAAAGAAGCACTAGGGCATCCCAATCAATGACTATGATTGGCCGGTGGGAGAGACCACTAAAATACATGATTAATGAAACAAAAATAATAAACTAATATATGTTTTTGACTCGCGACGCGGATCTGGACACATCTGCGGAGTCCGATCATCGATCCAGACACGTCGTCTATGATAAGTCCCCCAATCAGCCCCGAACGGACCCAAAGCTCGTGCTCGTCTCTGCTCTGCATCAATCTCCAATACTTAAAAGAATTCATTTCCCGATGAATTGAGATTAAAATTCTCTCGATGAATGCCAGGTACAACTCGAAGTGGTTCGCCGGGAGTCGTCCAAGTGTCGTCGACGGAAGAGTGTCATCGCCCATCAACTCCCCCTGACTGAAAAGTTGTCATCTCCGGTGAATGAAGACGGTCGTGCTGAAGTCGAACTCCAGGGGCGAATCGATCAAGCTCTGCTGCAAGTATCCAAGCGTCAATTGCATCAGGGCGGTCCCGCCAATGTACTAAGTAGCGACAACGCGTCCCATCTGAAGTAAGAACAAATCGGTGAAATCTAAACTCTATGATGCTCTCATCGCTCTTCTCTCGAAGGGTGGAACCCGGTGCGATCGGCGGTGCCGGTGGGGAAATCAAAGAAGACGAATTCCCAGGTGGAAGGGTGTCAGTAGTGGATGGGCTGTAGTGGCTATCAGACATAGGTGAAGTATGAGGGTGGTAAGGCAACGAGGGTGGAGGTGTGGGCGGCTGGAAATCTCCACTGCTTGGGTCCACATACTCGCGAGGCTCGTAGTACGACGTCATATTTTCAGCACTAAATATCAAATGGATGCTTATACTTGTAGGGATATCAAGATCATCGGTGTTTGCTTTGATCCGTCTCATGATTATATAGGGATCTATTTGTCTAACACTCAAGCTTTTAGCAAACCTCGCACGGAGCCTCACAATGCAGATTCTCACCATCACCTGCTCGCCTTCATGAACTACCTGCACTTGACAATGAACATCCGCACGTGCTTTACAAAATTTATTACCAATATGGATTATTCGTCAGATTGACTCATGACACACATGCAAATAATGAACAGACAACACAACAGACTCATGCAAATGACGAAAAAACGACTCAACAGACTCATGCAAATGAAACACGACAGACACTACATGCTTGCTACGAGAAAGTCTAATAATGACCGGGACGTCTCTAAAATATGGTGACCTATCAGGAGGCTCTCTCGGTGGAGTATAAAAAAACTCATCACGTGTGTGACGAGTGTTTAGATGACTGCGTGAGACACGTATACTCAAGTATGAGCTCGTAGCCAGCCAAATGTCTCTCAGGGAACGTAACACATCAGGGAGCTCACCAGGAGGTGTGTACGAAAAGTCATCGCATATGAGACAACCACCTAAGTGAAAGTCGTGTACACCAAGTAGAAAATGTGACCCTCGAGTGTGGTGCGTGTTCCCAAAAAAAAAGAGCTCCTCTGGTGGGTTAGCAGGTGGTGCGTCCCAAAACTCATCGATGGTACGATGCGCCATATTGCAGGCCCTCAAAATATGAGTATGCTCAAACTACTCAAGGAAGACCCTACATACGTTATGCTCCACGCAAGATCAACTCTCCGGGGCAAGGCTATAGATGATAGCGAAAAAGACGCCAATAACTCAAAGCTCATAAATAAGCGACTCACCCGAATCACATCCTCACCAGGATGTGATGGCTCATCAGGAGGCTCAACAGGGGGGTCATCGTAAAACTCGTCACTAGGGTCATGATCCTCCATGTGAGTACCATCGTAAGGGGTCGTGTCCCCGTGAATGGGTGACATAGTCACTGCGAGATCAACATCAAGCTCCGGGCTCTCGGTCGTGATGTGACTCAGGGCAATGACAACAGGAGAGCAACATAGACCTACATTCAAGAATGAGTCGGTGGGTGTAGTGTCAAGAATTGGGTCTGTGGTGAGGGTTTTAACTAACCTGGTGCCTGACAAAAGAAGAGGTGTGGGTGAGGGACACAATACTGCAGACTCAATAGGTCGCTCAGGCTCACTCTCAATCGGGGTCGCAGGAGATGGGTCAGAGACAAGAGATAGGTCACTTATTGGGCTAAGCACCTCACTGGGATGAGAGTAATCCGCCTCGTGTATCACTTCTATCGTGGCTGACAGGATAGTGGTTAGCGTCATGGTGACCTCAGCATGGGAGGGACTCGTACTGCGGAGGTCAGAGTTAGAATCCCATCGGCCAACTCTTGCGGATCTTAATGACTGTTCATAATGAAGAGTGAGCTGATATATCTGCTCGAGGGACTCCGAGCTATGATAAACTAGCTTAGTATGAATGTCAGATCGAAGCCTAGGCCGAAATCTGGTAGTGGCCATTGCTGGGTCCTCTCGGAGATCTCTCCTCACAACTAACTCATCAAAGCGATCCCTGTACTCACTACTCAATGACAGACATGGATCCCTGCTGGAGGGAAAATGATTGGTCGAACAAGCGACTTCGATATGACGAAGGCAGATACCTCTGACACAATATACGCTTCATGCACGCCCAACTAGTGATGCGACGAATACGGTCTCGCTCGCGGGTCCTCTCAACGCTAGCCAAATAATCCCTCGCCTGATCTAAAAGTGTAAGCTTCACAAACTTGACGCGATGCTCACCGAATATCTCAAAACGATCAAGATAATACTTCATACCCACGAGCCAATAACTGAAAGACTCGGGACTCGATAAGCCGTCAAAGGAAGGGGCAACAGTACGAAACTGACACTCAAGACTTCTCTCAGAACGACTATCCTCATAATAATCATTCCTAGGGTAACCGAGTCGTGTCGATTGATCAACACGATCTGGTCGCGTGCATGGATAGGAACGACGACAATAATCACACTGATCGTCTCTAGAGTAGTGAGGTCGTGTCGGTGGTTCAACACGATCTCTACAAGTGGTGTGCTGCAATCGAGAATGATCGTCGTAATAACGTGAGTATCTTTCTGACGGGGCTCTGTGAAAGCAAGTGCAAGTGGACTCAATCTCTAAATTGAGGGGGGGGGGAATAGTGGTGATGCTTAGACATGACTAAAGAAAAAAATCTTATAGACTCTGCTACTGTGCATCGAAAAGTGCGCGCAACCTCCCTCTGATACCAATTGACGCAGGACGAATCTATAAATGGCGGGAAATCTGCAATCTAACCCGACATGCTATGTAAAGCACGACGGATTAAATCACAATTGAATAATAAACTTTAACATCCCACACAAATAATTCAAAAGCATGACAATAATTTAATAGGGCAAAACAAGCTCAAGCTTTTCTCCGCGTGGAGGGCCAAAGCGAGAGCACACGACGAATAAATCCTGCAAATCACAATATTTATCTAACAAGCCGCCACAATACAATATACCCAAACAAATATGAGATTCAATCAAATATAAATATGCTGAAAGTAATAATTTGATACAACAAGGGCTCACCAAAGTAGCGGGCTGATCAAGACACTGAAGACTCCGGAGCCGGAGATGCGTGCACGACGATTTGAGGTGGAACCGGCGGCGTGGAAATAATGGAAGGTGGTTGTCCTTGGCGGCGGAAGATGAAATCTGACCGGAAAGGGATAGATCCGGCCACGTATGGGTAGATCCGGGCGGGGAATCGTAAATTCGATATTTTGAGTTGGATCCGGGCTGAAATTTCTAAATCTAGGCTTCGGGAAGGTGGTTCCACGAAAGGGGGGGGGCTGTGGGGATGGAAATAAAAGTGGAGAGGGGGCTCGGTGTTGTAGCTGAGGGAGGGGGTGGCTGGCTGTGCTACCAAGCCTTGGGTGAGTTGCTGCAAGGAGAGGGATGTGTGGGGAGGGTCTTGGCGGTGCTACACGGGGCTGGATGAGAGGCTGCAGGGAAAGGGAGGAAGGGGTTGCTGGCGGTTTGGCTGGGAGGAGATTGGAGGCCGGCGGTGGAACAATGGGGGAAAGTTTAGGGTGGAATAGTAAATATCATTTTTGAACAGTGATATTCAATGGAATACAGTAATGAAATCTGGATAGCAGGTCATGGCTGGTTTTGGAGGCCGTAGGGGGGCTGCGGGAGGGTTTTGGGAGGGGGAAAAGAGGGCTAGGGTTAGGGGATACCTTGGGGAGGAAGATAGGCACCTAAGAGTCGTCATCTAGGGTTCCACAGAGTCGGCACCGTGGGTTGATCGCTGGAATCCGGAAATAGAAGTCTCCAAATTCTGCAATGACTTGGTTCAGCCTCTGAGACCAATATTTATAATAAAAAGAAGCACCAGGGCATCCCAATCAATGACTATGATTGGCCGGTGGGAGAGATCATTAAAATACATGATTAATGAAGCAAAAATAATAAACTAATATATGTTTTTGACTTGCGACGCGGATTCAGACACATTTGCGTAGTCCGATCGTCGATCCGAGCACGCCATATATGGTAAGTCGTCAAATCAGCACCGAACGAGTCCAAAGCTCGTGTTCGTCTTTGCTTCGCATCAATATACATGAATCATTTTTCGTCTATTTGTAATATATATATATATATTTATATATATATATATACTTTTAGAACATATAATTGTAGATGTCGACCGACATAAATGTTTTGGGGATAAAACGGCATGATATCGATATTTTAAGCAAAAATGTCGTTTTTGAAAATATCGCCCGATATATCAGTTTAACCTGATATATCAGACAATATTTTGCGACCGGTATATCGTTGAGAATACTTAAAATATTTATTTTCATTTTTTGAAGAAACAAACACCGGTTAAGGTGGTTCCGTGTGACCTTGAAGTCACGGGTTCAAGTCATGGAAGCAGCCTCTTGCAAAAATGCAGGGTAAGGTTTGCCTACATTTCACCCTTGTGGTGAGATCCTTACCCGAACCCTCGCTGCACTGGGCTGCCCCTTTTGAAAAACCAAACAAAAATATTTTATTTTGTGCTTCATTTCGTGCATCTCTCTAAATCTAGTATTGACTACTTTCTCATCTCGCTCTCATTTGATGATCTTTATCTCAAATATTGCAGTCGATGTCTCTTTCTTGTGTAATTTTTAAACATACACTATGTGTATATATCTTTATTGGGTAATTTATAAACATACATTATGTATATAATTATACATATTTATAAAAACTATGTATATATATGAATAAATTTATTTAAATATTAAAATCTGACAGTGTGAAATATTTCGCAATCCGACATCCGACATTTCAAACTCAAACCGACATGAACCCTACATCCGACATCTGTAACCTTGATTAGCATACAATAAAACAAATTTTTTATTTATAAGATATGAAAATTTGATATTTTAAAATATCTCTGACATATCTCCAATATTTAAAAACTCAATCTGACATGTCATCGATATCTGATATTTACAATCTTGAGTATGATCTGTGTTATAAGGCGCGTGCCTTGGCGCTATTTATGAGTATACTTGGTTCGTTATTTTTATCGATTGTTACTTGTACACTGCATGAATTTACTTGATGCATCATAAGAATGAATCATGCTCTATCTTTAAATTTGTCATAAATGATATAAACACTATATAACAAAAACTCAAGCCTTTATCCCACTATAGTGGGGTCAGCTATGTGGATCCTTTGTCGCCATTGTGCCCTATCTTGTGTCTAAATTTTTTGCTTAGACGCCGCATTCGGACCCTGCGACGCGTTTCTTAGGGGGAACAACCTAACTTTTGCATAATTTCTCAAACGATCTATATTCGTAAGGCTGACTAAATTTTACGCTGGCCGTCTACCTAATACAACTTTCACCATTTTCATCCGGGGTTGGGACTGACATAGGCTGGTTTTAATAAACACTATATAATGCCAAAATTTAAATCTTGAGAAGTGATATTGGTAGGGAATATATTGATAGTCATTCATTCTATATTTACATGAGTTTGGGATTATTCACGAAACTTTCGGTGTTAAACCTCCATCCCAGAATGAGGCCGCTGAACATAAAAATAGGCACATTCTTGATTTTGCTTGTTCGTTGATGTTCGCCGTGCATCTTCCTAAGTTTTACTAGGGTGATGTCTTGACATCACTTACTTCATTAATCGCATGCCTACTCGTGTTTTAGGCAATGTCATCCTTTGTTCTTAGTGTCACTCCTACCGAACTCCCTCCTAAGGTGTTTGGTTGTCTCTGTTTTGTCCACATTTAGAAATTAGCCATACCAAACTTGATCTCCGTGCCTTGAAACATGTCTTTATTGGTTACTCTCCCACTCATAAAGGTTAAACGTGTGATCTTTGGATCATCCTCCCATGAAAAAATTTGTCTACATTGATGTTATCTTCTGGGAATCAGAAGGCTACTATGGATCCCTATTTTAGGGGAGATTTATTTAGGGAAGTGTCTCTTTCTTCTCTGTGTATTCCTCCTGTCCATAGCCCTTCTCTAGTGGAAGTGCGTCCTACATAAAGGGTTAAAAACGTGATCATCATTCCACGAAAAAACTGTCTACATAGATGTTATCTTCTGGGAATCAGAAGGTTACTATGGATCCCTACTTTAAGGGAGATTTCTCCCTCTTCTCTGTGTATTCCTCCTGTCCATAGCCCTTCTCTAGGGGAAGTGTGTTCTATACCTCAAGATATACCCATCACTCCTAAAATTTCTCCAAAAGATACAACTTCAAATATCAAAATGATCCACAAATTTGTTTATATAGAGGAGCGAGAGGTCAATCATGTCAAACCTCTTTGTTCTTAGGGACCAAATTACCTATTATTCTCAAGAAAGTTCTCATTCTTGCACCTAACATTCTTTATCAAATTATGTTTCTTATGCTTCTCTTACCCCTCCATACAGAGCTTTTGTTTCCTCTTTATTTTTTGTGGTCACTTCCTCTTTATTTTTTGTGGTCACTTCCTCTTTATTTTTTGTGGTCACTTCCTCTTTTTTTTGTGGTCATTTTCTGTGGTCACTCCCACTTCACGGCGGGATGCACTTAAACACCTTAAATGGAAAAAAATGATGCAATCTGAGATTCATCTTTATTTTTATTTTTATACTGCATTTATATTTGTGTAACCCACTTCATCACGCTTGTTTTTATTTTATTTTATTTTTCGCGCATGTTATTACCGCAAGTGTGTATTTTTTCGCGCACATCACTTGCGCCCGTTTGTGCAGTTTGTTGGCATGACCGACCGATAAGACATTGAATAAAATGGTCCGTCAAATCAGGGAAAATGGTAACTAGGGTATGCTCTGGAAATGTGAATTTAATTAACTGTTTTAAGTCTTTAATTAAGTTTTTTAAGCTCTGAAATTTTCATTAAATATTTTAATTTCAGAATTAAAATTATTTGGAATGCCAAATGAAAGGAACTCTTGAGTCAAAGCTCTTTTTATTTTCATTCAATATTAGGTATTAAAACCTTTCAATACCATCTTTTTATTTATTCCCGAAACCCCCCTTATTATGCCATTTATTAAATAAAAATTCTCATCCCCTTTTTAAACAGCCGGCCCGGCCTCTCCATCGAAAGATAGGCTGGAATAGAAATGACAGAGAGAATTTAGACTATATCAAAAATAATGTCGGAAGAGATGATGGCTCTGGTGAAAAATTGCATTTAAGAATTGGTCAATTTTTCCAAAGGAATGAAGATTGTTGGATGCTGATGAGTTTTACTGTCAAATTAAAATTCAAAGGCATTTCAAAAAAAATTAAAGGATACACACACCTAAGCCCTTGGTATTGATTACAAGGAGACACTTGCTCGTGTGACAAAAATGAATTTACTCGGACTCCATTCGTTTGGAAGGAATTGAGAGGTAAAAATTGGAATTGACTCAATTCAAATTCTGCCATTCAGGTACAAATCAAGAATTCTTTAAGTCGGAATTGGAATTGCCAATTCTTCACTCAGAAGAGAAGCACAACATAAGTTTTTTAGACTAATTGTGTTGTTTACCGACAATAGATTATGATTTGTGCACACACAATTTTATATAAATATTCAAAAACATATGCATCAAAATATACTTACAATCTTAATTGACACAAATGGAATTACCAATCTTGTTTATACGTGAATATCTACCTTGCAGTCCAACCAAGTTCATATATTTCTAACATTGGGGGTATAACATACAAACTGATGGATCTAGCTTGGTTCTAAAACAAGTGATTTAGAGTCTTTTGGGGGGAAGAAGGAACACTAAAAACGAATCTGGTGGCTTGATTGAACCAATGTCATCAGCAGATTGTTGCGTGAGTGTTTCATACAGAGCAGTGGATGGATCAGATTCATCTGGAAGGGAAGAGTCTGCTGACGGCTGCTGGGAGGATTGGAGCTGAATCTGGTGCTCGAAGACCCGATACTAATAGTAAGCGTGATAGGGGTCGAACGAAATCAAGAAGTTGGATCTGGCATTGCCGGCGTTGTTGGCTGGAATACGTTGGGTCATTCTTCACAACGAATGCTGCTGTTTTCTCGACGATCATACAAATATCTGGCTGCGGGTGAGTAATACCATTCGTTTGGGTGTGCGTAGAGACCGAAGCCGATTCGTTCTCCTCATCTCTGGAATCGTTGGTAATTTGCGTGAGAGGAATCAGTCTAATTGCCCAAGCATCTCCGCTTCTTCGGAAGGGAAGATCGCGAACTTGGCATGGAAATCGATGGAGCACGACAGGAGTGAGATCGATGAGGAAGGGGCGTGACTTTTTTTCACTCGCGAGAACAAAGGGAATCGTGAAATTCGACCTCCTGTGGTCAGACTTGCGGGAGGAAAGATTTAGGCTAATATGTATTCCAGTCGGCCGCGGGAACGGAGCCCTGAAGAAGCCCAAATGAACACTAAGAGTCTTGTTGTCTTGTGTGCGGGTTGTTATAATGAAAAAAACCCAAAATTGCAAAGTAAAAACAGTATCGGCCCAAGCATCTCTGCTTCTTCGAAAGGGAAGAACACAAACTTGTCATGGAAATCGATGGAGAACAATCGGAGTGAGATCGATGAGCAAGGGGCGTGACTTTTCTTTGCTCTTGAGAACGACGGGAATCACAAAGTTCGACCTCCTGAGGTCCTCCCTACTGGAGGAAAGATTTAGGCTAATATGAATTCCAGTCGGCCGAACGGTGGAATTGGGAATTGGATTCCAATTCCAATGCTCCAATTCCACCCAAATGAACGGCCCCTAAGAGTCTTGCTGTCTTGTGTGCCGGTTGTTATAATGGAAAAAGCCTGAAATCGCAAAGTAAAAGCCGGCTATAAAACACACTGATTTCAAACCACATAGTTTTGGTGCGGTGTGGTTTAGACAGTCCGGAACCAAACCGTGGCGGTGTGGTTACTGTCTGGGCCCAAATCACATGCTTACAGGTCTACTAGGAGCAGGTTGTGCCTTGCTTTGGATCTTTTAGGCCTTGTTTGTCTCAAAACAACTCTAGTAGTAGATGATTTGCTTGGTTAGGATGATTCTGAGACTAATTGATGTAGGGTAGGCTATCTATTATGCAACCTAGGTTGACTCTAGTGAGTGGACACGTGGATGCTATGATGAGATGCACAAAACCCGTTAGGCAATTATTTCAAACAATGATTCACAACCACACATAATTAAATTAGGCAACAATGATTCTTTTAGGGCAATTAAGCAAGGCTTTCCTCCAAGCGGAGGGCCAAATTAAGCGCGCTGCGAATAGTTCCTTCCTGCAATCAACACTTTCACGGGCAAAATTCCACAACAAAATATTTTATGCAAGCACAAACTATCTCAAACAATAATCAAAACTGAGAACTAGAAATCCATACAACAAACAACTCACAAACATAAGGGATGTCCGAGGCGGGAGAGATCCGGCGGTTTCGGGAATAGATCCGGGTTGGTGAATCGAAACGGTGGTTGTCCACGGTGGAAGATGGGTGCGGAGGGTTGGAAACGGGTAGATCCGGTAATATTATGACGGATCCGGGTTACGGAGGGGAAATATGTAAGTGGAGGGTAGATCGGTGAAGGGTAGCGCTAGATCAAAGTAGATCTAGGGTTTTCGGGGCGGTTGGAAGTGGATCCACGAAGGGGGAAGGTAGAAATGAGGGGGCGGGGGGTGAACAGTAACGGCGGGATGAACAGTACCAGCGGATGAACAGTGCGCATGAACAGTTCCGGCGGTGAACAGTACGGGTGAACAGTAATTCCTGGGTTTCTGGACAGCGGTAGGGTGGGATTTGGGGGCTATAGGGGTTGCGGATGAGGGTTTCGGAGGGGGAAAAAGAAGGTTATGGAGGGTAGTACCTTGGGGATGAAGTCCCACCGCTAGGAGTCAACACCTAGGGCTCCACGGCGTCGGCACCGTGGCGTGATCGCGGAGGTCCGGGAATCTCTTCTCCAAAACCAGCAATGAGTCTCTCCAAGCCTCTAACACTCCTATTTATAATATTCTAACATTAGGGCAACCCGGATTCGACGGCTATGATTGGCCGACGAGTCCTCGTGCCAAACATAAGCAAATGAAAGTAAAAATAACAAAGTTATATATCAAAAAGATTCGCGGCACGCATCCGGACGCATCCGCGGGTCGGATCGTCCCTCCGCTCAAGTCTTCCGGCGAGAATATACGAAAGTGGGCCCCGCCTTGTTACGGGCCGATGGTCCCCCCATCAACTCCCCCCGACTGAAAAGAATTCATCTCCGATGAATGGAGAGAATCATACTGTCGTCGAAGCCCAGGGGCGAGTCGGTCCAACTCTGTAGGTAGAATCCATGTGTCATCAGAGGCCGAACGGCCCTCCGCCAACGAACCAAGTAGCGGCATGACAGTCCCGTGGTGAAGGGACGTACTCATGGGTGATGATATCTGTAATACTCTCAGTAAGACTGCGCTCGTGAAATGGATCCCGGTACGATCAGCGGTGCATGCGGTGTCACCATAGATGATGGACTCCCAAGGGTGCGGGTAGGAGGAGACAAGGTCAGAGGTGGAGGCGAGTGGGCCCGAAGCTGTCGCTGGTGGCGGGGTGGAAGGATGGTGATCATTCCGACTCGGGTCCGAATATTCACGAGGTTCATAATACGGAGTCAAGTCCCTCAATATTGAATACCGATGGATGCCCATACTTGCGGGGATATTAAGTCTGTAGGCATTTGTCCCGATCCGCCTAATGATCGAGTAGGGACCGATTCGCTTAGCGCTTAATTTTTTGGCAGGCCCTGGTGGAGCCTTTCCGCCCGGATTCGGACCATTACTTGCTCACCTTCGGTGGAAAACCTGTTGCCGCCTGCTTAAATCTGCATGGGTTTTATAGCTGTCATTACTTGAAATAATTTGCCGACGGACTGGACTCATGTAACGCATGCAAGTTGACGTGCAAAAAGACTCGGCG